>JAHBCN010001404.1:0-126103 GCA_019359885.1 Listronotus oregonensis
GCCTTTAACTTGTGCTGTAGCTGTAATTGATTTCTTTACAATTTTGCTTTGGAATAGTTTACCAAATACTAATGCATGGTGATCAGTTTAAGGGAAGTAAAAGGCAATTTAATACCTTAAAGAGTTGGAGGTTGGACAAAGAGGAAAGACCTTTGGAGACAGCAGGTTCTACAGCCTAGGTACAGGGTCATACAACGAGGAGTGATAAGGGTCATTTTCCGCGCACCATTCACTCGGAAAAAAAGTTTCAATTGAATTTATTTGTACAATTAAAGAGGCGTATTTTTTATTATATAAGATTTACAGCATAAATAATAAAGCTTTAGAAACTATTACCAAGAAAAAGAGTATTTAGCTGTTTTTGGGTATTTTTGCTGTTTTTTTTTACGAAGCGTTAATCTTAACTTTGATATTTCTACTCATTATAAGCTTGTATATGAGCATTTATTTGTTTTGGTTGAGTGTGCGCGTCTATTCTAAAATATATTATTAAGTGTATAAAAAAAGGTTTTTTTCGGGGAAAATACCACGAGTGCTTAAAAATTACCGATAATTGTCATGAAAGCTTGTTATTTATAATTCCACGAGTTCAAAGAATGAGTAAAATTTGTATAACAAGCTTGAATGAAAATTATCTGGTTAATTTTTATGCACGAGTATTTAAGAAATATTTCTAGAATGGAGAAATATGGAAGTATTATACTATTAAACTGGTTTTTTTTGTCATAAAATTTTTCAATTTCATACAACATAATTAAAACTATAACTAAAATCGTTTTTCTAATTACTTTATCTATTTTTTTATCGTGTACATGACTAAATCGACTCATTTTGACTAATTTTGACGTTTCTAATTGACAATACAAACAAACAGGTTCGATTGTTCTGTGTTTGTAAGTAAGTGGAAATACTACGTTGTCTAGGCAACCTGAAATTTCCGCTGAAATTTTTTGATTTTTAACGTGTCTTATAGGAAAATTTATACATGAGTGAAATATTTGATTATATTGGTTCATAAACGTACATTGGATAATTATTTATTTTACTTATACCACGAATTTCAGTTTTTATTTGAAATAACTATGTTTTCTTTTTTGTTATGGAGTATACTCTTTATAAATATGTATGTCACATCAATTGGCTGATGGGCTAAAAATGGCTCTTATCAGCCCACGTCCTTTGTGGCTAAAAGAGTCAAATAGCGTGTTTGTATTTTCCCTAAAATCCCGAAGAACATTTAATAAAAAGATGTAAATTAAAACAAAAGGGATACGACATAGAATTATCATTTTCTTAATGGGACTCCTTATTAAATGGTTCGTTCTTAAAAGCGTTGCATTTTTTTGATGCGGTTCAATAATAAAGGATTTCCTATTTATTTTTAGTAAAAACAGAATTAACTTCATTCATATGAGAAATTTGCTATTAGAAAAAAGAAAAAAGTAACAATAAATAGCTAATGCAAAAGCACAAAGAAAGCAATAGTTTGTAATTCTAGAGTTTATTACTAGTTTTAATACACAATTGATAAAAGGAAATCATATTTAAATTAATTAGGGTGTAAGTAAAAACGAATACAAAATCCTTTTTATTAAATGGTATCAAAAAAAAATCGACAGTTTCAAAAACGAGCCAATAAATAGGGTGTCCTATTAGGAAAATGTTAATTTTATCTTGTATCACCTTTGTTTTAATTGAAATTATTTTCGCTCTGTGTGTCTACCGAAACAAATATACAAGATGACTATTTCACATTTATTTTTAAATACAGTGTAAGCCACAAACATGGCTAAAAAACTGGTCTCACAATTTGTTGTAAAAATACATTAAGAAAACGCGCTGTAACCTTCTGTAAAAGTAAGGAATCTCTGCAAGATCGGTTACAATGAAGGACTAATTTAGATTTATAGATAACCATTAGAACTCTCTCACAAGACCTTAAACTTATCTTGGATTGGGGCGCCAAAAATCTTGTTCAGTTTAATGCTTTCAAAACACAGTCATGTTCGCTGTCGCGACAAAAGTCTGCCAATGCTCATCCGTTATATATAAGGGGACAAGTTTTTCAGAACAAAGAGTCGTTTAATCTTGTCGGCGTTACTTTTAAGAATAACGTCAACTGGCACTAACACATTACATCCATATCCTCAGCAGCTTCAAAAAAGCTTGGATTCCTCCTTCGAGCCAGAAAGTATTTCTCTTCCTCCAATCTGTATACTCAGTATGTATCCCAAATCAGACCCTCTTTAGAATATTGTTCTTATGTCAGGGGAATGACGTCTCCTACAACACTTAGCATTCTGGACTCCACTTAAAGAAGAGCTGTTCGTCTTATTTATGATCCCACGCTGACAGAAAAACTTCCTCCTCTTATCCACCGTCGAGCTGTAGGAGATCTGTCGCTCTTCTATAGGTATTTTTAAGGCTTTTGCTTAGAGAAGTTGGCCAGTATAATTCCTCCTCTGACAGCTTGCCCAACAGAGAAACACGTAGTGCAACTTTTATGCATCCTTTTACAGTTTAACTAGAGAGGCCCCGAACTTCCCGCTTTTTTTGTTTCTTCATCCCTAGAGTATCCAGACCATGGAACCTGCTACCTGCAGAAGTTTTTCCTTCTTCTCTCAGTCTTCAAATATTTAAGTCCCGTGTGAACAAACTCCCTCTTACCTCACTTAAGACACTCACGGTACATTAGAACTTAGGCCTCGGCCTTCGTGGACTGTCGAAAGATAAAGAAAAAGAACAAGACAAACAACTTTTAACTTAAATAAGACTAAAACAAACCAAACATTTATGGCAATTCCTTATATTAAACGATCTTTAGAGAAGACCCGCGGAACAACTATGACATTAAAACAGTAATTAAATCCCAAACCACTTTGCATTTTTACTAAAACGAGACCGGACAACAATGTTTCAAATAAACTTACAAACAAACCTACCAAATTCCCTGTGAATGTGGCAAACGCTGGGGAAACAAAAAGTCCCCTCAAAATTAAAATTAAAGAGCACCTTAAAACATACCCAACGAGGTTAAACATTAAGGTCGGGGAATGCCGAATACGCATGGCCAAAAGAACACCGCATACAATAAAGCCTGAAGAAAATGCAGAAAGAAACCCACTTGAAGAAAAGAAAATTCAAAGAAGCTGCAATAATTCTAAACAATCAGAATGTATTTAGCAAGCTTAGTATTGACATTCTTAATATCTGGTTGCCATAGTTGAACCGTAAAAAGTCGGTCAAGCTACGGTGAATAACGAATCGTATGTAAGTCGTAGCTTTAAGCTTAGTTATTACTTAAAAATGGTTGAAAATACATTACTATCCGAAACGTTGTGTACCACTAAACAAATAAAAACATTTAAAGCAAAAAATGTTGTTATTTCAACCATAACATTGTCTCATTGTAAGTGTTAAGGAAACATTACTATTACAAGGTAACGAAGTAGTTAATCCAGTACATTTTACTGATGTTTCAAATGAATTATCCAAAATTTTTGTGAGTTTTTTCCTTTTTTTATATGCAACGTTCGATCGATCCTGCAGCATAATTCAAGCGAAATAAATTGATAAATGGCACTTCAAAAATAAAAATAATATTTATAAAACCAGAAATGTGCGTGATAAAATCCGAAAATAACTCCGAAGTGTACCTTATTTTAAACTGTTTCGGCTTATATTTAGAGTTTTATAGGAGTTTTATCTATTGGAAAATATGTTTTCAGCAAGGTATTTAAACTCTTAACAGAGTTATTGATCGCGAGTGTGGAATAAGAGGGAGACTAGGCACTAGGCACCCTGTTTGCTCGGTATGCGACGCAGGTAAACAAAAGTGGAGCCATTCAATCAACTTATTTAACACAAGAGTTTTTAGGTTGATGGATATTTGGTCACTGTTCTAAAACTAAAACGTAATTTAAACATATAAAAATAAATAAAAAAATTAAGTGCATCATTTAAAGAACGCGTTTCAATTAAATTTTATTTATGTGGTTTAAAAATAGGTTGTGTATTATTTCTTTTTAACCTCATCTACCCAAACGAAATTTACTGTTCTGCATTATGAAATTTTGTCGGTCCATGAAATTTTTCTTGTATTTTTTGTATCTTCTGTAATGTGCTAAATTCATATATGACCTAGGTTTAGTCCGTCAGCCCACCATAAAAAGCCAAAGTCGAGCTTTGCCGTTAGGACGACAGACAGATAGACCTACACGTATGCCGATAATTTTCCCAAGATGACTATTTTGGCACTTTCTAGGTCTATTTTCTAGTTCTAACTAGAACTAACCGCAGCCATCCTGTAAAGCCTATCACTAAATGATCAGCGTATAGTCAATATCACTATTTAAAAGGGCATACTTGATATGATTGGTGCTTTTTTTACGGTGGGCTGACGGTCTAACCACCCATAAGTTTTTAGAAAAGAAATAAATAATATAAAATTGAAAAACTTAAGTGACAAGCAATCTTGTGAATTTTCAAAAATTAGGAAAAAACTAAATCACTATATCCACAAAATATACATTATTTTATGCCGAAAAAAGTGTAAGAAAATCAAATAACTTGTTTTGTTTCCTTTTTTTGTTTGTAGTCTAAGGGATCGATGTCCCATTTTGATGAGTTTTTCATCCAGATCTGAATATAGATGTCAGATTTTTTTTGGTTACGTGCGTAAGTTGATATATTCACTTTTAAAGGGAGTCGACGACTCCTTTGCCAAAAGTGTAGTTTTAAAATTTCTTTAAAAGGTTTTCGTATTTGTGGCCCAACAAAATTTCTTCTTTAAGCTTTGCCTCACTTACACGCACAACTTTCCGTCTCAAATCAAGAAAAACCCTTTCTTCATTTTTAGGCTAAAATTTTATAAGCCATAGTTTTAAATGCAAAGGAGGTAAATATATTTTTTTCTGCTTCTCAAGGCAACAAATCGTTGTTCGCGCGAGAAAAGTATATATTTGAATAGTTTTGCTAACTTGGCTCCTAGGACTATTAATTGTAAGTAATTTTTTACCAATACTTAATCAGTATTTTTTTTATTTTACTCAATACGAGTATTTTTTCCTTTTTCGAAAAAAAATTACCCTCCATTGAAGCCTTGAAGCAGTTAGGTAAAAGGGGGCCCGCGGTAAATTTTGATATAGGGCCCGTCTAGGGCAAGCTACGCCAATGCTCATAAACTAAAAAATCTGAACAAATGTGTAATAGAAGATTTTGGAAAATACAATAAATAATTCACAGATTTATATTAATATTTCTAAATCTAATTTACCATTAATATTTATCAATTACTGTCTAGGACGCCGTACTCTGAATGCCAGCTTCCGTGTTTCCAGATTGCAGCGATAAATTTAGCGCTTTGTTCGACATGTAATTTACCATATATTAAAGTATTTCTATAATTTTCACCTGAGGATAAATACCTGTTAACAGGTTTTTTAATTAAAGTTGAACTTTGTACAGTTTTACGTATTTTTTGGATCAGTGTGACAATTTATTAATTGTTACCATTTAAAATGTAAAAAAATACCTTGAACTTTTTTTGTAGTAAAAAAATTGAAATAACAGTAGAAGCAGTAAAATTGAGATTTCAAACCAAAGTCATGAAATTTATTTACTCAATGAGCAATAAAATTATTTTATTGAACGAGTATAGTTTCTTTGGAATTATTCCAAAAAAGTGGCATAATTTCAGTGGTCTGAAAGTGTTACAGGAAACGCTTAATGTATTTACTAATAAATTGTAATATTGTGATTGCCACGGAATTAGTGAAACAAACAATAAATATATCCAGATGTAGCGGACTATTTTTTCATCTAAAATAAAAGCAGTTGGTGCTGGAATACCCGGACCTAGATATAAAGATGTATGCATCGATATCTTTGAAACCGAATATGTCAAAAACGGGCTACGAGAAGAAAATTTTTGGTCTATCGGATAAGCAGGCCATCTTCAAGTATTTAAGTCTTTTGACTAAAGGTTGCTAGCAACAGGGGGTAACTAATGTGAATGCCACCAGGACATCAGAAACGTTTCTGGTGTACATGTATAGATTACCTAAGGAAAAAACTCAGAAAATAAAAAAAAATAAATATGGGCTCAGATCAAAGACAAGCGTAGATATTCATTTCATATTCGCGTAAGTATCAAGCGTAGATATTCATTTCATATTCGCGTAAGTATACCAAAAAGCTACTGGACTTTTAAAAAAAATCGAGTCGAGGATAGATCCCAATTTCCAAAGAGGTATGGCCAAGAACAGGCAGTTCATTTTTCCGTTGCGCAACACATAAAAGTTAGGGTCTTGTGAAAAGTGCGGCACCAAGTAGTGCTACTTTGCGAAGATTTTAACTACAATAGGGGAAATCCACCTCATCAAAAACCCAGTCCTTTTAAATTTTCCGCACACCAAACGTCCGAAAACTTCGACAACACAAAACAACATTAACCTGATAAACGACCTTGGTCTTGCCAAAAAAGAATTTCTGTGCTTGAAATGTTACAGATATTACAAATTAGTGTAGGCAGCATCAACAAAATCATCATACCATCTGCATTACCATAAAACAAAATTAACGACATGCTAAAGTCTCTACTAAGCTTCTTAAGCGATACCAAAATAAAAATGATTTTTTAATTCCTTACTCACCACTTAGTTTACGCTAGAATCAAAAAGATCAAGTGAAAGTGGCGCTACTCAAACTTCACAAAGGCAAAGATTGACCTTTTAGTCGGTAATGTAATGGCCACCGTCCTTTGGAACAGCAAGGGTCTTATTTTGATCGATTTTGTGAGAGAAAATAACATACTATTTTTATTCTGACACTGCACTCAAAAAGTTTAAACTACTTTTTATTCAAAAGGAGTTTGTTCTGATGCACGATAACGTCCGACCTCGAACGGCCCAATTTACTACAAATTTTCTCAAAAAATGCATTGATAAGATCTTTTATAACAACCTGATTTTTTCCGTCCCTTTGACCGCTTAAAGAGGCATTGCCGGTTCACATTTTCAAGACGATGATGATGTTGCCGAGATTATCATGAATATTGACTTAGAGGCAAATTCGTAAAGAAATAATACACAAATTACACTTTTAGGGTTAGCTTTGAACTAGGAGGGTATTAATGTCATTTTGAACATGATAGGTTCATCCAGTTAAATGAATAATAGAATCCTTCTGTCTTACATGTTTGTATCTTTAAAAAAATTTACTACACATAATAAATGTTAGAAGAATGCGACATCCTTATTAGCAAATTTAAATAAAATTCAAAAATACGTTAGTCCATAAAGAAAATTTTCGTTAGTGTCGACGAATAGAATAAGCAAAAAAGATATGGAGGCACACCTCTGGTTTATTTTTCATCATTAGTATATAAAGAATTTAAAGCAAATCCATAAATCTGTTTTTAAGATAATTTTTAAAATTTTCATCTGTGTATTTTTAATTAATGACGTTAGTTTATTTCTGTACAGAAAATTGATAGGAAGGTGAATCTTGATTACATAAACTTAATGTTCCGCGAAAATGCACTGATTATTTAAATATACAGGATATTTTAAAATTGTTTAAACATTTTGTTTTACCGATTTCTATACAACATCAATAAACTTAATACTGTTATTAATCATTGCCGGTTATACATGTAAGCATAAAATTAATACAAAATAACTTTGTGGTTACCATGTATACCAGACAATAGCTAATAAATAAATAGCATAATAACAGTATTAAGTTTATTGATGTTTTAAAAACCCTCATTTACTATACACTCATTGTTTACAGTAAGAAAACAGCCCAAAACTTATTAGTTGGCTATACACTATGCAATTTGACTACCCTTCCGTGTTTTAAAACCACTTATTCGCAATAGCCCGAATTTAACTCTGTTGTTTCCCAACTATGTCCGGTACCCCTTGTTGTGTCCTTGGCCTTTTTGGATTCATGCCTAATAACATGTGAAAATGCTATATAAAGATCGGTTTGTTTTTCTTCTAATTTCTCTATCTGACACACCTGCGTCATGTGGGCCCACAATTTAACCCCTCTCAAATACACTAAGCTGACGAATATGATCAAGTCTTCGCACTCGAGGCATACTGTATGTTAAAATTAGGCACATTAAAACAAATTCTTTAAATGTTAAACCACAAATGTGAGCAAAATTTTCAAAAGTTATTGTATCTCTTCCCGTCTTCTTTGCAGTCATTTTTAGTTCATTGTGATCTTTCTCTCTTATTATTAAACTTCTTTTCTTAAAAGGATAAAACTTAGGAAGAACCAACTGTGGCAACACTCAAAAGCAATTAATTCCAATTATCTATATAAAACGCATTTATTTATAAATGTTTCACTTTTCCCAGTAATAAATTGATAGCTGTTTACAAAATTAGCGTTTGTGGGCAAGAATATCATATATCTACTCCTCTTCAGGTACCATCTCCGCTTCGAAGGTTGGCTATTATCATAATCGTTCCTATTTTGGAAACAGTCACTCTAAAAACTTTACTTGATGTGCATCCGAACCACTCTTCCAAATTGCGCAGTCAAGATATCCTTCTTCCAACGTTTCGCTTTCCTTGTACTATACTATGCATAATCAACTTAAGTATTGCATATTTCAGAGCTTGTATCATGTGTCCAAGATAGTGTAATTTTCTTGCCTTAATTGTGTCGATTATTTTTCTGTCTTTGACAATTGTTCTTAAACGTCGGCGTAGGATACTTTATCCATTCAAGATATTTTCAAGATTTTCCCTTATATCCACATCTCGAAACATTTAATCTTTCTAATGGGTTGTTGCATTTAAAGTCTATGATTCTACATCGTAGAGAAGTGTTATAAAGACATAACACCAAAATCAGCTTCAAAGGTCACTGGGGATTTGGAGACCCTTGAGGGGGATTTTGAGGTAGTTAGAGGGGTTTTCAGGTTTTGTGCCCGTGAAGACTTTTGATCAGCGTGTTGAAAACTATTACTTTGCAAAGTTTGAAAACAATTGGCCGAAACCCATTTTCCATAGGAAAATTGCGGGGTCTTTCAAAGTGCGTTTATTTCGAAAACAGTTGCTCCTAGAGACCTAAATGAGGTATAAATTTTTATCGCAGAGGGAATTATAGTAACTTCTTTTTTAATAGACAGGTCAATATAGTAAGCTTAAAAAAATTATGCCATCTAAAACAAGTGCTGTAGGTCGTAGCTGGCGCCCTCTACTAGCAACATCCAAAGCATAGAGTAATTTGAATTTCTTACCTAAAAAACCCAAATCCCCAATTTTGTACCGCTATGTCATTTAGTTAAGAAATTATTACGAAAAAACGAAAACAAAATTAAAAGTTTGACACCCTGTTATTACCAACTTTGGGATAAGGCAAGTTTATGTTAATTGCATTATTTCGACCTAAGGAATCTGCTGTTGCTCTGTGTCCCATTACTTTTGGGACACCCTGTATATATGATAACCCATAAGTATCACATACTTCTTGATTGCTCTGTATTTTTAATCGATTAGGTGCGATAAATACTTTCAAATGGAGCTATAAATTTTGCACTAAATAATCACTTAACATGAAAAATTGACATCCCGCAGTTTTTCCAAACAAATAGTTTTCGGATAATAAAAAATGTGTATGTGTGAGGTAAAATCTTGGTCTGTATTTTTCGATGAAAAATAGGTTATTTTTGTGCCGGGGTTTTACACGTTTAAATTGAGCTTTAGCCGGAACTATCGAAAAAATTCTAATGTTAGATGTTTGAGTAATATTAAAATCTGTTTTTTTTTAGACGGAAATACATGAAGAAAAAACATGATTTTGTGGTTAAAAATACATTTTATTGTTCAAAATAATCTTCCTGAATTCAATAAGAGTCCCGAAGACTATCAAAATAAGCAAAATGATGTTTTTCTTCTGTAAACTAATATTTTCTTAGAATTTTTACATTCAGCTGGTCCAAAAGATTACAATAATAATTTATAGTTTTACCAATTTGGATGTAATCTACAAACAAAATTTCTTTTGCAACCCGACTGATGCCTCCGGGACTGATTTCTGACTCTAAATTGCTTTGAAGCAAAAGTACTGGGTTTACACTACCCTTAACCTCTATTTAATTCAGAAACATAGTGGTAGACCCAAGTTATCCAAAGTAATGAAACAACATACAAAATCTTTTTATTTATTTTAAAATAATCCAAGTTTTACTGGAACCGTATCAAAAAAATTGTAAAAGTTGTTTTCCCATCACTTTCCACTTTAATATAAAATTTGACGTTAAAATTGGATCAAAAACGTAAATGTAAAACAAAAGCCCTTTCGCCACACCTAAGTTTACTATAAATAAAGCAAAAAAATATCAAAATAGCCCATAAAACGTCCACTTTTAACCCTTTTACTTCCCTTCCCTTAAAACGGTATTATTAAAAAACATATAAAAACATAATAAAATCCGGTTACTATATTCAAATTGGACAAATTAGTTAAAACGCCCAGTTATCCAAAATACCAATGAAAAAAATTAATCCGCGATTATCAAAAAATCATTTTCCGAAAGATTAACTTTTTAACTTCAAAAGAGACCAAGTAATTTTTTTAATGGTCAATTTTAGCGGATTTTCCGAATTTTCACTGCGAAAAGTGCACCGATAAAGTTTTATAAAAAAAATATTGATTGTTTCTCGATTATTTACAAGCGTTTAAATAACATATAAATCAAAATTGTTCACTCTAAAAGAAAAAAATGTTATATTTTATAGGTTTTTTCATGTGAAAAGCAGGAAAAAGTTAATTTCTGTACAGATTTTGGTTTTTAGTTCTATGCACCAGCTTTTAATAGATGGTTCTGGTGGCTTGTTGTTAAATTAAGGGAACCAAAATAGCTTCTGTGTTGCTCTGTAAACTGTGATTAAAATATCACTTAACATATAATTTTGAAAATCCTTTATTATAAAAAAAGCATCCTTTCATAATAACTAGACTATGCCTGATATTTTTTTACAATTTCGGAGTTATCTCTAATTCAAGTTTTTAAAAATTTAGTTAAGCTCCCCGATCTGAGATAAAAAATGACTCCCCTAATTGTTTTTGTTGGCTAAAAGACTTAGCAATATTTATCAGGATGTTTCGCAGACAACCGCTTCATCACTGTCAGTTACGTACTGAAGAAAATTAATTTTACGAAAAAAGACGCTCTAAACAAAGACACTACATTTAATAAATCGACCCTTTTAAAAAAGGTAACTTAAAATTATTAAAAAATATTTTTTATATTTCCAATAAATTAACCAACAAAAGAGAACTCAAAAGTAGGTACAAAACAAATTAGAGGCCCACAATTTTTTTGAGGTTGGTGCTGCACTTAGGAAAAGTACAGGGTTATTCATTTTAAAGTAAACAGGGCTTTATTTTTGAACTTCCTGTTAACCTTTTTTTTTTCTTAATTCAAAATAAAAGAAAAACATTTGAAAAAAAAAACAAAGGTGCACGAGTGACGTTTTTTAAATGGAATACCCCGTATATTTTATATAATAGATAAAGATTTTCACGAGGAAAATTTGGTGATATAGGGGGGTTTTTCCCCCGGTTCTGTAATTGTCTAAAAACGCATGATACTTAATAAAAAATAGTTTCACCTAAAAAAACCTGGCTGCCACAGGTCACAGGACCCCCATAGAATATTGGCCCGACAATTCTATTGTTAAGCACACCAAAAGACATGAAGAGTAGACCTCCCTTGGTATTTAATCTCCCTTTAAATTTCCTGGGGTTTTGTCTCCCCGCTTTTGCGTATTGCGTCGTTTAGACATTCCCTATGTAGTAACGAAACCATCCGTCCAAATAATCGTTTGAAACAGGGTAGAATCGTTATCTTGTTCATGGATTAAAATTTGGGAAAAAAATTGAAAGCGAAGTTCCCTTTGTACACGTGTTAAAACTTAATTGGGAAAAACGTGATATGAAAGATATTAAAAAAATTTCGGGGTTCTCTGAACCGTCGCATAGGTTACTCTTTTCTAGCAGGGCCATACCCAAGTCTCTAACTTTCGTCCCGTAATTGACTTTAGGATACAAAGTAAAATAATTTAGAATAGCTCGATCCCGGTTTTTTTTCAAAGGTCCAATAGTAACCATTTAGTTTTTCGAATAAGACCTTTTTGTTTTAAAACGTTCTTACTGATACATTTGGGGAAATTTTTAAATATCTTCGTTTGTTTTGGGTTTTTAATTTTTAATAGAAGTTTAATTTTTAAACCGTTTTTCTGACAAAAACCCTTATTCATCCAAAAAATAAAAATTTTTTAAAATTCTTGATTTTAGAAATGAGACCCCGTGTAAGGGGCCAGGTTTTTTCGGTGGAAACAAAATTTTTATATATCAAAATGAGCAATTAAAAGTAAAAGGGAAAAAAGCAAAACCCCATATCACCGAATTTAGGAAAAATTTTTATCTATTGATATTTTAAAATATTGGGGGTTTTTTTAAAAAAACCCACTGTGCTGTAACTCTTTTATTTTTGTTTAAAATGATTTTTATTAGGGTTATTGAATTCCAGGAAAAAAAAAACACCAAAAGGCTATATAGTTTTTTAAAAAAAATAAAAGAGAAGTTCAAAAATAAAACCCTGTTTACTTTAAAATGAATAACCCTGTACGTACTAGATATAAAAAAATAATTAAAGGTTGTTAAGTAAAATATCTCATTCACTACATTCTGTATCGGATACTTCGATTATATTTTGATTACGTTATGTGTGCGTTGGTAATGCTGGCACTCACTTCAAAAAATATTGCAGGCCCCTAATTTGTTTCGTACCTACTTTTAATTTTGTTTTTGTTAGATAGTTCAGTAAAAGGTTTTTTACTATGTGTTTGTTGAAAATAGGTCACGGTAAAAACGGCCGGGGCGGCTCGATATTTATATCTATCACACGCTATTGCAATGGGGCGATGCCCGAACGCAGTTCTTATCTATCACATGTTTTGCAAACGCGCCCTTTAGCTAGCACATGCGATCGCCAAAAATGTTTTCTTTCCGATTAAATACACTAGTAGACAGTACAGTAGTAGTTATTCACCTGTAGTTGTATCCGAGGTTGTTTATTGATTTTTATTTTATTTTGCATAAACCCTAAAGATGAACTTATCCTTACCCATAAAGCTATAGTTATAATCGCTATTGATGATTGCTCTTTTAGAGTGAATTTGTCAACAAAAAGAAGAAACGGAGGTAAATTATTTTATTACTGTTATTTAAATAAGACATAACCTAGAAACGCAGACAACAGCGATACATTAACAAAGTTTACAAGTGATGTCTGGCCTTAATCGACAAAGTTAATTCAAAAATTCTGAAAAACCATACTTTTGTTCTTTCTACTATTATACAGGGTGTTACTTAATGGTATGTCATAATTTGAAGGAGAGTTACTGATGGACCAAAAATAATATAAACGTGGGTTTTAATTACAAGGTGTTAAAGATTTATTTTATTTTCAGTTTTAAAAAACATTTTCCAAAGACGGTTTGAGATATTGAACTACAATTTTGTATTTTATGGAATAGGAATACAGTTTTCGATGTTTATTTACTCTTTTAGCAACCAGTAACGTAGCTATGACTAATTATATCAATACAATTTCACAAAAAATACTACGCCTTTGACTTGAAAAAAAATTATGACTTTCTATTAATTACCAATCAATTATAAACAAAAGGACTCTTTCACTTTTGTCGTTAAACTTACCGTTTGGGACAAATCGTTAAAAACATAAAAATGTGCTAGAAAGAGAAACATCGTTTAGGCCTTTCTCTCTCTAGCACATTATACCTATAAAGTCTTTAACACAATAACTCGTGAATGGTTTGGCCGAATTTCAAAAGCAAAAGCGGCGTTGGATAAAGATTCGAAAAACCTTTAAGACAGTTGAACCAACATACAGGATGTTCCATTTAAAAAAGTTACTTTACAATAAAAGCTTTGTTTTTAAAACACTGTACATTAGAAAAATACTGTCAATAAAATTTGGTGCTTCCAAACAAAATTTTGCATTCGAACTTTTTTTTCGTATCATGTATAACTTTAGGGGGCGAAGCTATTTCGTGTATAGCCTAAATAGAGTTGGGACACCCTGTAGTCAGTATTAGTACAACCTGTGTATATGACGCGTTCAAAATTCACACTTATTTATTTACACCCTGTATAATGAGATGCAAAGAAAATCGAGTTTGGAATAACAGAATTTCCGTCTTTTAATTTCTATTACCTGCCGCATTTTTGGTTATTTTTATGTCAAATGCAATTAGTTTAAATATTTCAACTAGAGGGCGTACACGTATCAATTTCAATTATTTATTTCTTTGCGTAAATCGGTTGTAATTTTCAAGGTAATCTCAACAAAAGGGTGGAATGTGGCTGCCTGGATATCAGGCGCTGTTGCCCGTTAACAACAAAACTATTGATAATACCACGAAAATTTTGTTTTTAATTTAAATTGTATTTTGTAGATAGCGTCGCGGTAGTTATCATAAAATATGGTTTCAATTTTATTTCTCGACATCATTAAATGTATACTCTCTTGCACGCCACGAGGACTCGAGTCAAAATACTATATATCAACGTATTGACGCCTTCAGGGGAAATAAGGTTGTTTTTAATACAAGCCTTAAGAAATTGTGGTTATGATAAGAAATTGGCTGGAAGTAATTCCACAATCTGACACTCGGGGTACCAACGACCGGACGCACAGGTTCTGGGCTTTGGAGTAGGACAGTAAAATGATGCATATGTGACAAACCTCTGAAGTGGATTCTCGTGGGTACATTCAATTTAGGACAATAGCAGCTGTAGAACAGGATAATTTCATAACCGCTCGTTGATAGGCAGCGATCAAAGGCTTGATGCGAGAATCGGGTTGCCGGCGATAAATTAAGTGATTGGATCGCATCGAGAGTATGCAAGTGTTGAAGGCGAGGCCGCTCCCCAAACAAAATATATTTTGAGGTTGGGCCTTATTTGCGAAACATAAGTATACAAAATATAAAGGAAAAGTATTTTTGAGCTCTAAAGAAGAAAACCATTTTTTTAAGCCGAAGTGACTACAAGAAGAAATTTGCATATACCCATAAGATCCTGCTCAAAAGAAATGCCTAACAGTTTGAATCCTTATTGTTAGAAAATTCGTTAAAATTTACCAATTTATTTCTTAATTATGCTACATTTTTACATTGTAAAGTAATAGTTTTAGTTCTATCACTACCCACTACGTAAGTTTCTTGTGCTCAAGCTGACAATTCTAGTCATAGCTGGTAAATATGCGTTTATAAAAGGGTACTTGTTAGGGTTTGAATGTAATGACTTAAAAAAATGGTGGATTAATATTATAAAATTATACTTTAAAAATTTTATTAAATATAAGGTACTAAAAAGGAGTAAAATAAAATTAAATACCATATTTCAATTTTAAAATATGTAAAATATATTTGTCATATTTTTTTATTTAAAATGATTTACATAAATCAATTAAACTAAATTAAAATTAAATTATGGCAAAACATTTACAGTGAAAGTACCACTGAATTCCACAATCAAAAAATTATCACATTTCAGCATCGGACCATATCTGGTTTTATTTGGTATTGGGACGAGTCAGAGAATAGAATAATAAGGCAACATGAGAACAAACTTCTCCCAAACCAGATTATAAGTGCAGTGTGCACTTGATACACTTCCATCATTTAAAATTTTGATCCATACTTTAAATGGCTTTTCCGTAGTTTTCTGGGAGTGCCCAGCCTGAAACAAAGACATAATATTACCTAATTTTAATATTACTATATTTAAAAAAAAAGCAAATTACATGAATGTTTCAAAAATTATACAATAATTACTTATAAACATAAAGGCAGCTGTCTAATATAAAATGATAATTTTTCCCAAATATTTTATAATTATTCGGAATGATTTAAGAACCCAGATCTTGGGAAAATACAGAACACAGATTAGTGAAGTTAGGTTTTTGTAAATTAGCCCTAAATGTTCCAGTACTTATGTCATGAGGAAAAGAATTTAAGTGGACAACAAAATTGAAATTAGTACTTGGAAAAATCCAATTTATAAGCAAAATATTGTTTTTTGAAAATCTACTAAATATTCTTAAAAAATTACTTCAACTCGATACACCTATCAAAAAATAAAGAATAAGGAGAAAGTTTTATTTAAAAAAATCGGGGTTTTTCTAGGTGTTTCCACTATTCCGAATTAATAACTACTAAATATATAAAAGTTTGTGTAAAACAGCAAAATTTCAGGAAAGTTTAACCACAGAGTTTTAAGGAGTTATATTTCAAATATTATCAAATAACTTACCTTGCCAAGAACCAGGAAAGCTTCCCACATTTGATTTACTTTACAAAGATTGCAAGTGCGGCACCAGATTCATAATTTTTATAAGCCTGTAAGCTTTGTATGCTTTCATTTGTTGTCCAGTGTAAAAGCTATTACTTCAAATTAAGTAATTTAATTGGGCAAATCACTAATAATATTTAGAGTTATAGGGCCACTAACAGGGAATAGGGATCAACATAGTCTATTATTTTTAGTTTTTCGTCGTATCGGCACTTCCCATCACCATTTAAAAGGTACTACACTACGAGACACATTTAAACTATTTTTTACAAAAAATTGCCAAAAACACTTTCCTTATCGAAAGTTCGGCAAAACTATTGACTTTTTAAAGGTTAGGTTAGGACAGAACCGAAAGTAAGCAGTGTTGCCGCGGCTTGTTTACAAATTCCGCTTTTTGTTACACAAAATTTCGCTATTTTCGCTACGCTTATTAAAATGTTTGTTTCGTAAAAATAATATATAAAAATAGCTAAACAGCGACCGGTGACAGTTGAAAATATGTAGTTATTTTTTTTTATTTTCCGGGCCACGGCTGATTGTATTGAAATTTTGTATACTGGGGTTTTTTGGGGCATGATCACGAATCTGAAGTCAAGTTTGTCAGGTACTTTAGTTTTAAGTTATAACTTGCGCCCACTTGCGGACGTAACCTCAAGCACACCAGCTTTTTCTACTTATACTGCTTAAACTGATACAGCCAAAATGGAAGATTTGATGGAAATACCTTAATATTTTATAGAATAAATTTAATTTCACTTTTTCGTTTAACAAATATTTTTAAATAAAAAAAACGCAATAAATGCACTCAAAAATATTATTTTTACTTTTATAAATGTCAACAAAATTGTCAAGGGATTTAGACAGTTTTATGTTGGTACGCCAGGAACCTGCGAAACAATTGAATGGCTTATTTTTAAATTTAAATCGCGAAAAAATAAAAATAACTTAAATTTAAAAACTAGGCCATTCAATTTTTTTGCGCGTGTCGCTGGCGTACCAACAAGCTGTCAAAATATCGAATAATTTTGATTACGACATTAAAAATACTTTGTTGTGTTTTTTTGTTAAATATTATTTAATTAAATGAGATGAAATTAAATTTACTTATAAAATAATAAATTTATACTTTATAAATTTTCCATTTTTATATCAGGAAAGTTTATTTGTGACAAATGATTTCACCCCATCAAACCTAGTATACAAATTTCAATAAAATCGGCCTTGGCCCGGTAAGTAAAAAATTGCCAAATATATAATAGACTAAATTAGAATTACTTTATCAAAAAAGTATTTTAAATTTGGAGCTTAAAAACTTTCCAGAACATTTTTTTCTCTTGGCTGATTTTAATTACTGTAAGCTGTATCTAAATTTTGAATAATTACAAAATCGTATTAGACACTATTAGTAATAGGAACGTATTTAATGGGCCTCATCTAGCAGCAAAGGTAAGCGATGGAATAAAATAGCCGCAAAGGGTCAGAACGTAAATAGTTTTAACCTTTAAAATATTTTGTTTTTGAACACGCAATTTTAAAACTATTTTACCTTACAAAAATATTTTTGCGCGCTATTTTATAAGCGCTAGAATCCGACCCTGGCTTACGCCAATAATGAATTATGGAATTACCCGCCCTCTGGCGAGAGGAGGCTGGAACCTAAGGGCGTGAATATTCAAACTGAAATCGTCTGCTCAACCGCTCAGAGTAGTACGTACATATGCTTCCCCTACTAAGATAAGCAAAAGAGACTTATATACTTCCCGATTCGGACGGCCCCGTGGTATGATTTTTTAAGTGATTTAAGAAAACATAACACACGAAAAAAAATACAATGTTTTATCCAACCTGAGAAATCATAACACACAAAACACCCGGTTTTACTCAAGAACTAAAAAAACTAACAGGTATTTTTTGGAAATGAGTCTTTTTTAAAAAACAGAATTTAAAATTTTTTTCCTGACGTTTTGCGTTTACGTTTGGTTTTAAATGCTGCAGCTGCTTGCACAGTGTAAATTCACGTTTAGTCTGAGCATTCAAGCTCGATTTAAGTAGGTTTTTTTTTGATTGCCATAAAACTTAAAATAATATTAGCAATTATTTAAATAAATGTTGACATTGTTAGATTCTATTGTGCGAAGAGCGTTTTTTTAGAGTTAAAAAATGGATAAGATTGATGAGGACTATGTGCCCCAGAACATTATTACGGCAGCAGAAGAAGCGGCAATGCAGACATTATTAAAAAAATCCTGATATTGTTATGACAAGGAGTGCAATGTTTTTGAAAAATGGATGGAATCAAGAAAGATAAAAAAATTGACGAAAACGTTTTGCTGCCTTACTTTTTACATTTGCAGAAAAAAATAGCTCCATCGTCTTTATGGACTAAACACTCCATGCTTCGCTCGACCCTTCATCTGTATAAGAAAATCGACATTTAAAAATATGGCAAATTAACTAGTCTCCTGAAAAGTAAATCTCAAGGATATAAAACCAAAAAGTCCAAAACTTTGGAAAGAAATCAAAATCGAAACCTTTTTACAACAGGTCCCCGACATGAGTATTTACTAATGAAAGTAGCTTTGGTTATGGGGATTACTGGGGCTTGTAGATGTAATGAGTTGACACATTTAAAAATTGAAAACGTTTAAGATAAAGAAAATTATTTATTTGTTGTGTTGCCAGAAACAAAAACTGAAAAAACAAGAAGTTTTACTATTCTTAAAAAAGGATTTTCAATAAACCCTGTTGATTTGTGTAAAAAGAAACACCAAACCCCATAACCATACAAATCAGTGTGTCGGTACCATGTCACCAATACCATGTCAAAAATACCCTCAAAAATTGCTGCGTTTTTAAACCTAAAGGATTAAGAACTATACACCGGCCACTGTTTAGGAAGATTTATTACCCCACTAGCTAATGCGGGGGCCAATATGACCATACCTAAGCGCCATGGATTATGGAAATCATCATTAGCAGCGGAGGGCAGAGAATACATCCAAAACAAAATTAAAATTGCTGAAAAAATTCAAGGGACCAGTTAACAGTCAAGTAGTTGGCCTAATAGAACCCTTGACCTCAACTTCCAATGAAAATATAAACAATTTGACAATATCCAGTTCATCCAAAACTATTTCATTTTTATGTAATATTAATGTTAGTTTAAATACCTGTAATAATAACGATAAGAAATAAATACATAATTTAGAACAAGAGAGTGAGTAATAAACCATATCTAGCAGGTTTTGGAAAAAAATATTATTTCATAATTTTAAGTTACTTTTTTTTAAGTCAATCAATTTGCGAACGAAAAATCTTTTTGGACGAATAATGTTACAATCCGAAAAAGTTGCATTTTTAGTTCTTAAATGAGAACGTAAAAAAAACATGTTTTTACTGATGGTCGGGTACTTTTGAAGATGATTTCTTTGGTGACAGATAAAATAGTTAGAATTTTGTAGCTATATGGTTATGTTGTAGACATATTTGTTGGCTGGTATTTTTCAGTTATTGTTAATTATCTATCCATGTATTAAAGCATTTTATATTGACATGTGTAATATGACCATTTGACATTAATTAATAAAATAACCTAGACGTTTTATGATTTTCGATCGGTTTTATACAAAGACCGTTGTGAAACAATAAATGTATGTATAATATAGTTGATTCTATTAAAATATTAGGCCACTTCGAATAAATGAATATTTAACTTTATAGGTTTGGGTATTTTTCCAAACATAAAAGCTTTCAAAAAAGTACATTAATATTTTATACTTTAATCGATACTGGCTCTCGACGCAATACGTTTTAATAAAACAGAGTCGGTTGTAGTCATTTTGCCAGAGTTACGTTTTTGCATAAATTTGGGCATAACTATCTTTGCAAATAAATTAAACTTGTATAAGCCAAAATGTCATCAAACAGCGGTGAAGGTTTCTGTTTCGTGTGGCATAGCAGTCGGTCTCTCGTGACACACAAAAAATAACATTTTTTTTTATCTTGGGACAGCCCACGAAAGCTGAAGGCCTAAGTATTAATGTACAGGGCTTTTCCGTATAATTGCGCACCCCTTTAAAATCTTTATTTTTATAGATAGAAAAAAATAGTTTGTATGACAGTTGCAAGATTTTTCATGAAGATTTTCATGGTGTAAGGAAGAAAAACAAAGATGACGGAAAATTAACAAATCACTATCAACTTCGTTATTTTAAATGGAACACCTGAAAGATTGAAAATTCAAATTCTGCTAATCTTCCTCTTTTCAAAATATATAACTTATCTATGTTCGGATAAACGAGTTGAAGTTATTTGAATTTAAAATCTGTTCTTATAAGCCATAGTTAGCCATGGAACCAAATTTAAAATTTAAGTCAATTTTTTGGGGTTGTTCCTTTGGAAAAAAACAAAATATAAATATTTAAATCAATTTTTAATATGCTCTATGGTATAAGTTTAAATTAAAAATTAATTTATATATTTTATATATATATATATATATATATATATATATATATATATATATATATATATATATATATATATATATATATATATATATATATATATATATATATATATATATATATTTGAAAAGGAAGTTAAAATTTAATTTTAATCTACGGTTTAAATAACGAGGTTGATGTGATTTGTTATTTTCCGCAAACATTTTTTTTTACACCATGAAAATCTTTAGTTGGAATTTTCAATAAACTTTTTTTCACTTAAAAAAAAAGATTTAAGGGGAATTTGGGAAAACCCTGAATGGGGGGCAAACGTGGAAAGGGATTTAATTACCGGGACAAAAGGGTTTAAAAGGGGAAAATCCATAATTTATTTTAAAATAATTTATTAATTAAATTATTAAAATATAAAAAAGGAAAATGTTGTCTCTTGGGGCTTTCGAAAAAAAAAACTGGAATTTTAAGGAAATCGGTCCTTTAGCCATTAAAAAAAAACTTTTATGCATCCCATTTTGGAAAATTTTTTTTTTTCAAGGTGCCAAAATTGTAAAACCCTTGGTTTTCCATGGAAATTTAAAAGAACCCAACAAATAAATTTTTTTAAAATTACCGCTAACATGTTAAAATTTGGAGGAAAAAAAAGGGGGAACTTCATTTAAAATTAAAAAACAATTTATGTGGTGAATGGTTTTTTTTAAGGGTTTTAAAATTTTTAAATATTGGAAAGTTTTGCTCCCTGGTTTGGCATTAAGTCAAAAATTTTTTAAATTTTAACATGGGGTTTGCCCATAAGATTTTTAAAATTTTGTTTAAAAAAGTTTTTTTCTCATTTAATTTCCAAAAGGGTTTTTTTTGCTACCTTTGAAAAAAAATAAATTTTCCGAAAAGCTGCGGGACCCTTAAAATTTTAACTTTAAAAGGCCAAAAGGGAAAAGATCCCCAAAACCTTCCATTTTTTTAAATTTAAAAAAAATATTTTAAAATTAATAAATAAATAATAAATTAAAAATAATTTGAAAAAAGGATTTTAATTTGAAATTTCAACAAAATCAAAAGGGGTTTTTAAAATAAAAGGGTTGAAGATTTTAATTTTGCCATCTAAGTTTTTTTCCCAAAAATCTTACCCACCATGAAAATCTTAGAAAAAATTTACATGTAATTTCCCATATTAAAACATTTCTTCTAAAAAAATAAAAGATTTTAAAAGTTCTTAAATTAAAAACTTAACCCTGGGGTTTATAAAAAAAGCTTGGAAGAGGGGGTTTAATTTTTCAGAGAACTTAAATTTTGTTTAAAAAGAACGGAGAGCATTGGCAGCTTTTTTCCCACTAAGGGAAAGACAAACAAAATGGAAATTTGGGCCCCTTAGAAGTTTAAAGTCTTGTAAAAAGATATTTGGGCCCTCGTTTTTTTCCTTGGGCTTTCGAAAAAAAATTAATGGATTTTCGTCAGAAAACATGAAGGTCTTTAAAAAGGAAATTTTAAAAAGAAGTTTGGTCTGACCTGCACCCCCATTAAATTTTTAAAAGCAAAGCCTCTTTTTTTGAAGGAAACAGAAGCCAAAAATTTAGAAACCAAAACTTTTTTCCACTGGGTTCTAAAAGAACGCCAACAAGATTGAATTTTTATTCTGTTCTGCCCAAATTTTAGGCCCCTTTATGTAACGGATGAATTGGCAGACTTTTTTTTTTCCCCACTGAAACATGAAGTATTTTGGAGGCGATAAACTGGATGAGATTTTTGGCGCCCCCAATTTAAGATTAGTTTAAGGTCTTGTGAAAAAGATATCTGCATTACCCATCGCTTGTTTTCCAAATCGGGCTTAGGGTCTGCTTTAAAAAATATTAGAGTGGAGAGTATTATCGTCAGCAAAACTATGAATGGGTCTAATTATGAAAGAGAGAAGATTGTTGATGTGAAGAAGACACAGAGTTAGGGCCAGTACTGAGCCCTGTGGCACCCCAGCATTAATTTGATAAAAGCTAATATGACCATCCACAATAACTGATAAACGTCGATTAGAAAGGAAACTAGAGAGCGAAGAATAAAGGTTAGGTGGAAGACCGTAGGAAGAAAGCTTGTTAAGGACCCCATCGTGCCAGACCTGGTCTTAAGCTTTGGATCAAAACCTTTGGATATATCAAGAGCAACGATCTGGGACTCGAGGGACTTGTTTCTGTAATGTAGGATAAAGAAAATAAGATCTGCTGTGGATCTTTTGTGACGGAATCCATACTGTCTGTCATGTAAAATTGTGTGTTTTCCCAAATACTTTAAGATATGTCAATTAATTATTTTTTCCCATTACCTTACAAACAACTGCAAGAAGAGACATATAGTTAAAAGGGAGAGTTTTGGATCTTTTTTGTGACAGGGTACATATGTGCAGCTTTCCAGCTCTTCGGAAAAATACCCGTGTTAAGATGGGTGCAAACTTTAAAGCACATTTTTAAAGACGATTGCTGGTATGTCATCCAGCTTAGACATTTTTTTTAATATTAAGAAAAGAAAGGATACGCTTGAACTATTTGACCTTAAAAATGACATCGAACATTTTATGAGGAACAGGGCAACTGCGGGAAGGGAAAGATTAAAGAAAGGATTAATGGTAGAATCGGCAGCAAATTGTTTGGCAAAGAGTTCGGCTATTCCTTCAGACATGGAAACAATTTCATCTCCAAAGGTGGAAAAGAATTTGTACAAAAATTTTGACCGATATTTTTGGCAAAAAAAACAGAAGGATTTACGGCTATTAGAGCAGGAGAGGATTTTATCTTTTATCTGATTGGTAAAAGGGTCTTTGGTTTTTGAGAGTGTGATTATACTGATTTCTTGTTGTTTTCGAGATTAGGGTTATAAAGAAACTTTTTTGAGCTTCGGTTAAAAAAGTCTGGCTTTGTCACAAGACTTAGAAAACCACGTTTTGTGATTTAGTTTGAAGTTCATTTTGGTATGGGGAATATATGTCTCAATGCCCAGTTGAATGTTTCGGTAATTTGTTAATTAATTTCGGAAGGATCGTAGGTGTAAAAGCAGGTAGGATCACAAGGGTCGATGGCGAGAAAATCTCCCAGACCATCCCAGTCAGCCGAGATGTAGTGCCAGACGGTGCGTCGCGGCATGCATTCAGTTACCTCAGAATGTGTAAAGTATGATACACTAACCAAGTCATGATCTGAGCGACCAAGGGGAGCAGGTACTGATGCTTGGTAAAGTTCGGAGTTTGAAGTAAGAGGAAGATCTAGGGGATTTGAAATATATGTAAGAACACTGGAGAAGAAGGTAGTTTCCATAATTATAAATTCTGAAATTAACACGAATGTTTAGTTACGAAGTTTCTTCTAGATTCTAATTGGTTCATTTCAGAACAGTCACATTATTTATGTTATTTTATAGAAAAAAACAACATTAAATATAAAACCACGAATGTTTAAAAGTTAACGAAATTTACAATTAATGATCTTCATTATTGTTCATTGTCAAAAAAGCACTCAAGTTATTTGATTTTTGAAGATAAGCAAAATAAACTAACAGTCTAAAAGAAACGCTTACCATCATCAAATTTCATCTAAAAATTTGACGGTTTGAAAATCTCTTTTTTTGTTTTTATAACAAAATAATTAACGTTTTCTAAACAAGCATCAAATAACTTCTGATTCAAAAAAGTTTCGACCCGATTTTAAAAGATTTTTTGTAAAAAATTGGCCCCAAATTTATTGTGCTATTTTAACACGTTAAAAAGTTATTCTTTTTTGCATATGAGGGGCCTAGGTTAACCAAGAGAGTTCAAATAAATTTAAAAAATGAGAGCGTTTTGTCCCTTTTTTATTATTCATTGCAAAAAAACAGCAACAACAATTACTTTTAACATTTCCAACCAATCATTACTTACGTTAAATTTAATTATGAAACTTTTTCGTTATATAAAGTTTTCTTCTACAATCAAAATTTGTTAAAGTAATAGATCAAATTATTACAAAATATGCTGATTTTTTTAGGAAAAATTTCACATTTCGAATTTTGACGCCTTTCCGCCAAAAGGAAATCAGTATAATTGAGTCATACCGAACATCTATCTCCTCTTTCAAAATTTCCAAAACCTCTAGTTTTGCCTCTAGTATTTTTACAGTCCCCGCCTGGACTATAAGGAGCCTTTTCAGCAGTGATATAACTTAATAGCATCGTTTAGCAAGTATATACGATTTATAACCCGTCATTAAAAAATAAAATAGGGTCTCATGGAGGACGTGATGTAAGAAACCATTAAGGAATAAAATACGTGTTAAATATACGTGATATATTTTTTCATTGTACGTTTGATTGAGCTATTCAGTTGACACTTTTCTGTATAAGGTTTTAAAGCAGTGGTTCCCAACCATTGGTCCGCGATAATAAAAAATGGATAATCAAAGATTTATCCAAAAAAATTAACAAAAATCGGTAATCGCCTAATATTCAAAATTTTTCATTGATTTCAGGACGCAAAATCGTATTGGGAATAATCTACTTTTTGTATTAGGATGCGGAGATAATTTTTGGGGGTTAATAAATCCGAATATGGTAACTGCTTGTCATCTAGGGGTCATTTCAAGGTAATTTGAAGGTCAAACCAAGTATAAATTATTGGAAGCATCTGGAAAAACCACAAATAGGCTTCTGGGTCGCAGAATCTGGGGTCGCTGAATCCGATTATGATATTAGCATAATCATGCAAGGTCATGAAAGGGTCATTTCGAGGAGCTTTTAAGGTCATTTGAAGGTCAAGCCAAGAATAAACGGTTAGAAACATCCGGAAGAAACACAAGTAGGTGTTTTTTTACAATTTTACACAACACAGTATGCGACCTAAAAACCCACTTGTGTTTTTTGCAGATATTTTTAACCATTTACTCATGGTTTGATCTTCAAATGACTTTAAAGGGACCTTGAAATGACCATGCATGGACCAGCAAATAACATATTCGGTGATAAGTGATCCAAAAACTCTTGTATACCCTCACTTAGTCTGGTGATGTTATTAAAACGAAATGTTGACTTGTTTCACAGAATCTCTAAAAGGCTCATTTTAAGGCCTGATACTTCAAAACCTACGCATAACCGAATTTTGGGCTCATTGAAAATTTTGATTAGCATGCTGTAAACTATCTTTCTGTCAAAGTTTAGCCAATTCGACAGAATTTTTTTTCGCTAGTTTTGTGCTGGTTTCTTTGCAGCCACAGAGTTCTCCGGTTGAAAAACTAATTGGCAAGTGGAGTACAACAAAGCTGCTTAAAAATATCTAGAAAGAAATGATTAGATTTCAAAATTTTAATGCTTGCAAATACACGTTTCTTGATGGCCAAGATGCTAACGCAAGTTTTAAAATTTTGGATGGAAAAATGCATTTTCGTATCCCAGAGTGCGAAGAATGGGTTTGATTTACCTAGTTTTAATATTAAATAGTCAATTTAATACTTGCTTTAATGAACAATAACAACAAAAAGTTGGGATCCACTGTTTTAAAGCCATAAATTAATGCAGTGGTACGAGGTGGGTAATGACTGGATGAGTCAATACTGGAGGAAGTAAATTTACATTATATACTGGGTATCGAAACAGTTCTATAAATGTAGATTGGTAAATATGATTAAACCGCGTAATTTGTGATGGAAATGAAACGCCGGGCGTCGCGTCAGCAGCAGATTTTAAAGTACTAAAATCTGAAAGCACTTTTCATTCAAGCTGTAACTTTTTATATAAATAAAATAGGTTCATGCTTTTCCCCACGTATTCATCCTCTAAGTCTATACAACTTTACAATCTTTGTGGGAGCTTCATAATGCTACTTTTACCGAAAGTTTTTGGTTAGGCGCGAAGCCACTCGTGTAAAAACTTGGCCAAATCATCATCGTCGTAAGGAATTTAAAAGTGCATCACAGACATCTTGGCATCGCGTAAGAAGCTTAGTTTTTGTTCCATAGGCAGGGATCCGGGTACTCATCTTGCGCAAACTGGTACTTCAGATAGAAATTAGTGATTTTTTTGACGCTACTAAAACTAATTTGCGGTGGTGCGGCTGCACCACAATCGATCGTCTGTTGGTATTTTAAGAGCCAAACGGTTTGGTGCTTCATCTAAATAAGCGAACTTGGTGCGAAGCGCTTCCATATTTAGATGTCTAATCGCTAAACTCATTTTAAACCGGGCTTTAAGCTCGCTACCGTTAACGGAATTATTCGGACTCGGTTTCTTTGCACAATCTTATTTAACATTAGTCCTTTATAACAAATCCACAAGACACCAGGCACCACCATCCATATGGAAGGTCAGTGAGCGCACCACGTTCGATATGCAAACGATCTAACTAACCACTCAGATAATGTGTTGGGTACACGCCAAAAGTATCTTTATACAATGGGGCCGTTTTGGTCTAGTTCCCGGGGTATAGAGACTAAATGTGCCTAGTCCTAATACTTCTGAACTTACAGATCGCCTAAAACATAAAAAAGGAAATTCCCAAAAAAATCTATCTACGTTTCGGTTGAAAGTCTGTCACTGTTTAAAAGATTAAAATAATGCACAAAAACCTAACTAAAAATTAAATAATAATTTAAATTGAAATTGTTAAAATTTTGATTAAAAGTATAGGCATTCTGGGCTAGTATTTTTAGAATTTTGTGACGTAATATCATTTATGACCCCAGTGCAAAGCTGTAAAGACGGAATTGCTGTTAGAAGTTCTTCATTTTGTTCGGAGAATAACATTCGCTATATTTCAACCCCCTTCGTATTTTTTAAGCATTTACTTTATTACATTGTTAGCTTTAGGTTGTCCCAAGAGACATGCTTTATATCTAATGCCTTACATAAAATTAGACATTAAACCGTATATTTTGTCGCGTGTTAAACACACACTCACGCCCAAAATGTCTCTAGTTTTGATCCGATCCCGCCTTTGTTTTATTTTTACCTTTTAGGATTTTTAATTATCCCATTATGTCTGGGTCAAAATAATTATTATTTTACTCGCGAGGTCTTTTATTTTGATGGTTTTGGTAACTCGACAGGAATAAAAATGTTGCGATTATATCATCAGCATAGCACGCCTGGAATAATTAATGAATGACGTTGAATTAGGAGAATTTTTGCCATTATCATTATGACGTATATAGTTTTTAATTAAAGTGTAAAGAAAAAAAATTTAAAAATATTTTAATACTTTACTTAACTTCATATAAAAATTTAGGATATATACATACAACTAACTGTGGAATATGTCATAAAGTGTAAAGGTTTCTGATTATATTTACGTGGCATCTGGAGCCTTTATTTTTGAAGATAGAATAAAATATTGTATATAAAAATTGTACGTTTTTTTTTCATATAATTTTTCAAAATTATCAGTAAAAAAATGTCGCATTTAAAAAATAAAAAAATATAGGCAACTTCAACTTTTTTAAATGGAACACCCTGTATATTATGGGTTACAACGAAATATCTTTTTTTTCTGATTTCATATATATATATATATATATATATATATATATATATATATATATATATATATATATATATATATATATATATATATATATATATATATATTATATATATATATATTATATATATATATATATATATACTTGAAATATTTGAGTGAACAGTTTTGAGATATTTTATTAAATTATAAATAAATTGAAAAGAAAATCATATTGTATAAAGCCATGGAAACAATAAAATTGTTATGTTGCTAAATTTGTAAGGGTTTTCTTAAGACCAATAATGTTTATTCTTGCGATTAAACATTCTATTAAAGTGAAGAAAGAACAATCGGTAAAATAAGTTTTATTTAAAACTCTGATCCTGTCGCATAAGCCTAGGTATTTCAGTAATTCTTGATGATAATTTTATAAAATTTTAAAGTTAAATAAATTTTATAATTTGTTTCATTAAGTTTAGATACCGCATTCACGACTAATATTTCAGGATTTTCTAAAATTATTATAAGTAGTTAGTGCTAGTCCAATAAAAAAAGTATAATAATTATTCTGGACGAGTATAGCCAAATCTTTGTTTTTATTTCGTGCTACAGTCCTTTTCTTTATTTTTAAGCTTTTCCGGTCATTAAACTTTCTTAGTCTGTATTTAATAGTATCAATAGATGGTACCCTCTGTTAAGGATATAAAAAGTGATATACCCTTTGCACTGTCGTCAGACTATTATTGTTGCCATTAAAAAGACAAACAATAGCGTTGTTTTTGTTCTTCTAAATATCCCATCGACAAAAAAAATTCTTAATAGTTAAAATGATAACTTCAACCTTTTACGATATCGTGACGTCAAATTTATCATAACAATTTTATTGTTTTCATGACTTTCTTGATACTAATATTTTTTTTAGGTCATTTATAATTTAAGTTAAAATATCTTAAAAACTGTTTACGTAAATATCATGAATGTATATATGTGTACAGAGCTGTCAAAACTTGAAGTACTTCAAGTAAAATTTTACTTGAAGTACTTTTTTGAACCTCAAGTATTTTACTTCAAGTACTTTTTATTAGGAGGTACTTGTACTTGTACTTGATTAGTTTTTATGAAGATACTTGGATTTTCATTTGACCAAGTAAATTACTTGAAGTATTTATTTAAGTACTTGAAGTATTACGATGTACTTGAAGTAAAAAAAGTACTTTAAGTAAAGAAAGTACTTCAAATAAACAAAAAGTACTTGTCAAAACGTAACAGTTTAAGAATCTTCTATTGGTGCGATTTGACGTGTGATGGACCGGTTCCCCAACTATTTCGTATTGTGAATGCGTTCATTATTACCTTCATTAAAACGAAAACCCCTGTATTTTAATAGGCAACTTAAACCACTAATAAAATGGAAACTACATCAAAATTGAAGTTAGGTTATTCTGACTTGATTTTGTGTTGATGGAAAATTAAAATATTTCCCAAGAATAGGTTTTGGGTGCCAACCTGCTGTAGGCACCCATAAGAAAACACTTGCTTTTGACAGATGTATCGGATACCAACGGGTGCCAACGCCAACCCGTTGGCAACCACAGGGAAAAAACCCATTTTGAGAAAAACCAATATTTCCTTTGATAGTTTAAGGCCCAAGCGCTCACCCGAGTACGGCATTTTTACCTGTTGCATAAATTCTCGAAATTTTACATTATTTCGGACATCGGATGCATAAGATCCCAACTTAAAACGGGCCACTTAGCAACCCTACTTGTTTTCCTAACTATAGCTTTTACCGACTGAACTACTTTCCAATGACGTAGCGCTTAGTCCTTAAAGCTTTTAGGAGTTGTTGGAAAACCCCGTTTTGAGGAATAAACCCTCTAACTTCCTTACAAATAATACTACTCAAGTATAATTTGTTTTACTTGAAGTACTTTTAATTACTTCAAGTACTATTTAAAGTACTTTGACAGCTCTGTATGTGTATATGTATATATATATATATATATATATATATATATATATATATATATATATATATATATATATATATATATATATATATATATATATATATATATATATATATATATATATATATATATATTTAAATAAGATAAAAAAAAAATGTTTCGATGTAGCCCATAATATACATGGTGTTTATTAAAAAAAAGTTAAAAGCTGATAATTTCAAAAGCTAATATGGAAAAACCACTTTTTACTTAAACATTTTTCTATCTTTAAAAATAAAGGCTCCAGATGCCACGTAAATATTCTCAAAGACCTTGTCCATAGGTCAAACAGGGATGACCTTTAAGCAGAGAATTTTAGATCCCAAAAACCAAGTTTTTGTAAACATGGAAATGAATTAACTAATGGTTTACATTTTGATAGAAAACCTTTGGTAAAAATTACGAAATCTTACCAAATTTCATTCATAACGAACGAATTAAAAGGATAGAATTGTTTAACGCCTTAGATGTATTTTTTAATCAAAGCCGATCCCTTTAATCTACACATCGATAATACCATTCTTAAGAGCTTAAGAATGCTGGGTTTTATTAACCACAACACAAAAAACATACACCAACGCAATCACAAATTTATATAACCTTTTAGACCGGGGTATCCTGGAGCATATCTCTCTTAGATGGGCTCCTAATTGAATTGTTGGCTGGAACAACGTGGGAAGTTGCAAAGTGCTAATTTTACAGGAGAGCAGAAATTAATTTAAAACAATATTGCACTCTATGAAGTTTAAGGAAAAAATACATCCAACGTTGATTCATTATAATAAATGTTTTTCATTAAAATAATAACAAACAAGCCTCTTGTGTCACATCCAACCTTGCTGCACAAATTGGTGCTCAAACCGATTCAGCATTTCCTAGCAAATATTTTGAAAACTTAACGATTAACATTTCCATACAATGGGTCACAACACCAACAACGCTGGGAACTACCTCTTAAGGTGCATCAGCAGATATTGTACTCCATACTTCTCTCCTTCTTCTTCTTCCCTGGGAGTCGTCTTGATTAACTACCGGAGGCAGCGCAGCCTCATGGGCTTTTTGTGCCTAATCTCCAATTATCTTTTATATCAATCCTCCCATTAGTCTTGCTCCTTCTACAAGTCTGTATAACCCCGAGACTGGTTGGTTGATATATTCCTGTGGGCTCATTTCCGGTTGCCCAAATAATGCCTGTCTTTTTTTTCAATGTTTTACATTCGCACAGGATATGGTAGGCTGTTTCTTCCACCTCGTCGCACATTCTGCAACTTGGGTCCCCATTGTATAAGCCTATCTTGTGTAGGTGTCCTCTTAGGTTATCGTGCCCTGTTAGCAACCCTACCGTTATGCGAAGTCTTTTCTTACTTTCTCTGGGTAGTTCTTCCTTCGTTCTTTTGGATGGGCTCTTTCCATGTCTAATTCTACCGAGGTTTCCCCAGTATTCCTCATGTTTGTTTCGGATCCATAACCTGGTTTGCTCTCGTGCTGTGGTTTTGGTCACTCCAAGGGCAGGTTCTGGCCCAAAGTATGGTATGGATGATCCCTGTCTCGCTAGCTCATCCGCTTTTTCGTTGTCTTCTATCCCCGAATGTCCTGGTACCCACAAGGGAGTTACTCTGTTGTTCTCCCAGGACTTCCAGTTCTTTTTGGCATTCCCATGTCAGCTTGGACATTACCTTGGGGTTTACTAGTGCCACCAGTGACGCTTAGAAATATCCTATAAAACCAAATAGTAATTGCGTGGAGTGCTAGCCTGGAGACTAGGCGAGAACTTGACCTTTTTTATGTTCTATTTAAATTAATAAATCTGTTTTAAATCTGTCTTAAACTAAGTGTTTTTTTGTAAATAAATCAACGATTTTTAAATAGTCGATAAACAAATATTTCTTACACTCAACTGCTTAACACACATTAAAAACATAATTTCAGTAAAAATCTCTTTAAAAACACGCTCCGACCTAATAAAATTCGGATTTTAGTATTTTTTGATCGATGTCTTTCAGCGATGTTAAACATTATGGATGTTTATTTTTAGACTTCTAATTAGACATATATTAACCAGTCTATAAACTTCAGGAAACAGGAATAGCCGGTGTTGCTACAGGAAAAAAAAAGATGATTTAATTGTTTAAATTTGTGTACTAATTGCCATAAAAATTTGAGGATACTTTAGAAGTAATTCAATTTTAATAATTTTCTGTTTGTTGGATTATCTAAAGGTCCGCAACAAATCATTTAATAACATTGTTCGGCATAAAAATCCTCCCTCTCAGACTGATGTGGTATTTCGATAATTTAACCTATGTGACCCTTACACTGCCGTGTAAATTGTCACATCACATATAAAATCGGGAGAACATCAACCACAAGACAAGTTCCTCCTGGTCATGATGTATGGCTGAGTAGGCAGTATGTCACCTTGGCCGCACGACGACCAAACAGTAAAGAAGTTAGCTGCTGGTGCTAGCTACCCTGGGCACTAGCTACATTGGTCAAAAGCAACATTGGGCGCTAACTACCACAGACACTAGCTATATTGGCCCTATTGGGCACCAGCTACATTAGGCATGGCCACTTTAGCTAACTGTGGGAGCTCGTTAACTAGATTTTAAAACTGGGCTCATCAACTCCGGCTTAGGGCTTCGTCATCTTTAGGGGATCCCAATAAAAAGGTCCCTCCTCGGATTCGAACCGCAGACTGTTCGGCCACCGAATTATTCAATGAAGTGTGACGTAGGTACTAATGCATATGTTAGAGGGCCTGAGGGCCAGCGATAAAGAAGAATGGTCAACAAAACCTTACACTTTAAGGTAGAATTGTCAACATCATCTTAATGGTACGGATTAAAAATGGTAGCGGGAAATCACAGGAGAGATCGGTCATAAAATAAAGTGGGCCACTGCCTACAGAATAGTTAACACAGCTCATAAATTTGGTGAAATTGGGGCCAAACGCAAGCCTTTCTTGGTACTGTAAGACACAGATAATTAATAGAAAGAAATTTATCGATAAAATGGTGAAGGTAGTGTTTATTTAAGAGCTGGCCCGATTTGCTAGAATGAGAAGAAGTTACAATTTTGTGAAAAATTGGTGTAAACAAACGGCGATTAAAGTATAATAAACAAAAGTGTTACAAAAAATGAGGTAAACCTTGGTAAAAAAATAGTTTATACATAGTCTTTATACCATTACCTGGTATGATATTCGTTAAAATATACACACTGACACAAATGGTAACAATCAAATACTATAACAAAAATTATTTATTTTTAAAAATATACAGGGTCATCTGAAACAAACGGTAACATTCAAAAAAAGCAGTAACCGAATTTGGCTTAGACTTTTAGCCTTAAAGGATCGTTTTGCTACAATTAGGGTTACTGCCACTCAGTGACAGTAGTCCCTTTGGAACCCTTTCGCACTCTTTTCATTTAGTGCTACTCTTAACTACACCACAGACGTCATTATCTACAATGGTTAAAAACATCAAATATGAAACCAGAAATGAAAGAGTAGTGCTCAGTGCATGTGTAAAGGTAAAAAGATAATGGAAAAGGCGTAACCCACAATATAATATAGAAAGGCATTGGACCATCAGCCCAGCGTAAAAAAAGACCAACTGTATGTGCTAAAAAGCCATCTATGACCAATTATACTCAGTATGCCATCTAAACCAGTGGTTTTCAAACTTTTTGAGACTGGTTGGTTGATATATTCCTGTGGGCTCATTTTCGGTTGCCCAAATAATTCCCCCTCGTCGCACATTCTGCAACTTGGGTCCCCAATGTATGAGACTATCTTGTGTAGGTGCCCTTTTAGGTTATCGTGCCCTGTTAGCAACCCTACCGTTATGCGAAGTCTTTTCCTACTTTGTCTGAGTAGTTCTTCCTTCGTTTTTTTGGACGGGTCCCTTATGAAGCTTTTTCCATGTCTAATTCTACTGAGGTTTTCCCAGTATTCCTCGTGTTTGTTCCGGATCCATTCCCTGATTTGCCCTCGTGCTGTGGTTTTGGTCACTCCAAGGGCAGGTTCTGGTCCAAAGTATGGTGTGAATGATCCCTGTCTCGCTAGCTTATGCGCTTTTTCGTTGCCTTCTATTCCCAAATGTCCTGGTACCCACAAGAGAGTTAGTCTGTTGCGTTCTACCAAGACTTCCAGTTCTTTTTGGCATTCCCATGTCAGCTTGGACATTACCTTGGGGTTTACTAGTGCCCCCAGTGACGCTTGCTGTCTGTTATTATGCAGATCCGCTTGTTTTTATAAGCCCTCCTGTTATTTTATTTTGCACAGTGCAGTAAAGCATATATTTCCGTTTGAAATACAGAACTGTGTGTTCCTAGTAAAATAAAAAATTGTGAATTCCTCACTTCACTGTACACGCCCGCTCCAGTTCCCTGCTCGGTTTTGGAACCATCCGTATACCAGATGATGTCTCCTCGACCATTGCTTTTATTAAAAAAAAAAAGCTAAAATGGAACAATAGTACTTAATAAATTTCCTTCGGTTTAAGATGGTTATTTTTTGGCAAATAGGTCTATTTTTCATTTAATAGACCACAGTCATTCTATAATATCATCTTAATTAATAAAATCAGTACTGTATTGCCTAGAAATCTTTGATCTGATCAGTGCAAAACATATTAGTTGATATCCCCACCTTCTCTCACTTATCTATATTTAGAGTTTCTGTCAGTCAAACTATTCTCTTTATTTCACAAAAATATAAATAGAAAAGGAAAATATCAACGTTTAATAATGTCGAGTTTCTAATTACAATGCAACATAAGCTAAAAGCACCGAGTTAAATGTTTTGGACAGTATCCAACAATTTGTCACTGGCAAAACATGCTAAATAGAAATAAATAAACAATAAAAATTCCATCTCCGGATGCTAAAATTAGGTGGAATCATTGTGGATTAAATTTTATCCAATTAAATCCAAATCAGATTTTAGGTGGTTCAATAAGTTTTTTCGTTCAATAAGAAACACACGATGATGTATCGATTGCATCTCTTTAGTGGCAATCCAGAAACTGGTCAAAATACGCTTCTACGGCTGCTATTACCTTTTCGGTGAAATTCGTTTCCCCACGCATGAATATTTTGCGATGAGAGAACAGCCAGAAGTCGAAGAAACTAAATCTGGCGATAGGGTGGTATTTTAAATACTAAATAACTTTAGAGACTTAGGTTTAATCAGATTGCGAACTTCTAAAATTGCTCCTAAATGTACGATATTACTGCCCCCGTTTTGGGGCGCTCCGAGTAAAAATGTGCAATTTTCAGAATGTTTCCTTTACTTATTTCTTAAAACCTACTTACGTACCAAATTTCAAGTTTCTAGTCCCTCGGAAAGTGCGCCATAATTTTAATGAGTCGGTTAGTCAGTCGGTCAGTAGTTAAAGGGTCGATTTACAAAATCGAATATCTTAGAAACAGGTAATTAGAATACTTATGTAAATTTGCACATCTTTATGTGAAACATTATCAAAGTTATGACAGGGGAACATGCGTCAAAACTTTTCATGTAATATATACACTGCGTGCGTCATACCAGAATCTAGATCTCTTTAAATTGCTTAAAAAGGCACCTAGCGGCATATTATTTGAAAACGATGATGATGTTTGTACATGACTGGAATTACGCCCAAGCAAAAATATGTCATAAATATGGCATTTTGAAACTCCCACGGCGATGAGAAAAGTGCATAGACTTAGAGGGTAAATACGTGGAAAAATAATGTAAAAATCCCACACTTCTTGCAGTTAAATAAAACGTTGACTGTAACTTTTTATCTACTTCTTCTAGGTATCAGATAAAAATTGAAGTTGGTTTTGATTTACATTTTTTTTTATAAAATAAATGAAAGTTCAGGAAGCAAAATGCTGCTTTTACTTTTATTTACTAACTATAACGTAACTAAACATAACTGTAGAACTTTTAATTATAAAAAAATGCATGTTTTTACATAATAATTGTAGCTCTAATTGTACAACAATGGATTTTTACCTATTAAAACGGTGATCGAAGATCCAAATTAGCCACTAAAAGTCTGCTGCTTCCAATCCGCTTTCGAATGTCAGCCGAAAAATTTTGTTGGTTTACAGTTTTTCTTTCACAAAAAGTCACTGAAAGTTTTAACACTTTAATTTATTTTAATAATTTGCGCAAGATCCTGAGAAAAAACAAATTTTTAACAAATTTAAACTCCTTTCCTAACGATGAGAAATGGTAAGGAATTATACCACATATACGGTGTGTTCATTTAACCACCATTGACTCTTAGTATCTCTAGAGTTAAATAACATCCAAAAATTCCCTTTTTAAAAATAAAAATATTTTCTTGTACCCGTCGGCGTCGCATATAAAGTTGTTGGCTGGCGGGGGATACCAGGTTTGACTTGGCTAACAAGAAAAGGTTCCCAGGTGTCTGCCTCCGATATCAATACCGCTGAAATATGTTATTCTATGTTATCTATTATCATTTAATCATTTCTAAGGGGTGAAATCAACCGCCAAAGTTCACCCTCTTAGAGGGTCAATTGTAGGTTTTACAGATTTGTAGTCGATATTTTGGCAAAGGGCCAAGTGGGTCATAATCTACATGAAAAATGATGCGAAAATATCGACTACAAGTATGTAAAACCTACAACTAACCCTCTAAGGGTAAACTTTGGGGGTTGACTCCCTAAAGATGTTTTTCTGCCTATAACAGAAAAATACTGTCTCTTAGATTTCAACGTAGAATAACATAAACTCACCGACATAAAATTCGAGACAACCAAAATTGAGATTAAAAATTTATGATAACTTTTTCTTCCATAGTCCTATTTTAATGTTTTTTTTTTAATGTAGATAATTGTTTTGTTTTTAATTAATTTTGTTTAGTTTTTAAAAATACAATTTACATGTTAAAATATATAAAAAAATAAAAAAGTATATTTTTTCTCTTAAATTGATAACACTCTGTAATTTTGCAATGTAAACTACACTAATTATGCTTTTCTGCAGAGTTTGGTTCATTTTTAACATTTTGGTGTTCTTTTCTCGGTATCTTTATTGGTTTAAGAGATATAAATTTTTATTATAAACATTACACTTTTCGCAACATTAATTGAAAATACTGTGGAGTTTTTTTTTATGTTTTGGTTTCCTTGGAAACGTATTCTGCATTGGTCAAACATTTCGAACATTTAAAACGTTTCGTGAGTGAATTTTAAATTATTTTTTTTATTTCACGATGCCTTTGTCATCCGAAGATTCAGCTAGAGCGGTTGTTCGTCATGATGTTGGTTATTCCTATACAGAAGTGGCGGATATGCTGGGTTTTACAAAATTTACCTTGGAAAGAGCCGTTGCAAGGTTTTGTGAGACTGGAAGTTATGGCAGAAGACCTGGATCTGGAAGAAATCGTGGTACCTCCGCCCTTGATGGTCGATTCATTAGACAGTTTAGAGATCGGCATACCAGTGCAGTAGTGACAAGAAATGAACTCCAAAGAGTTCGTCAAGTTACTGCCAGTAACAAGAAGACTTAATAAAGCTAGCAGACCGGCAACTGGACCAGAGCTCCTCAGATAGCAGCGAGTTAATAGATTTCTTTTTTCGCAAGAACATATGAGAGAAGAACTTTAAGTACCCGAAAGTACATTTAAAAATTTCTGAAAGAACATGTTTTTTTGCACAATTTATCGGTAACAAACTAGTTTTTATTCATGCCAATGCCCGTCCACATACTGTCAGAATAGTGGCCCAATGTTTAAAGGAGGTTGGAATAAAGGTTATGCGCTGGCCCGCTCGTAGTCCTGACATTAATCCGATAGAACATGTATGGGACATGTTAGGTAGACGAATCAAGAAACGCCGAGGCCAGTTATTCACTCTCCAACAGCTCCGAAATGCTCTGGAAGAATAATGGGTTACTATTCCACATAAGGATATCCAAAACCTAATTAGAGGAATTAATTGACGTTTAGTAGCTGTTATAAGAGCTAGAGGAGGTAAAACGAGGTACTAACTTTAAAAAAAATTGACCTGATCAAAAAGTGCAATGTTATTTCAACAATTCATATCTCTTAAACCGGTAACGATACCGAGAACAATAAAACAGCAAAATGTTAAAAATGAATCAAACTTTGCAGAAAAGTAGGTCTAGGGCAAGGGTGTAAACTTAACAAGGAGTGCTCGATTTTTACTATTTGTCCGCAGATATAGGTTATGTTTGGACGTCACCCGTTTGCCCATTTTGCCCAGAAGGTAGATTTATTTTATTAATTTTTGTTAAATATTCAACTTTTAGAAACTATTTTGGATATACACTTACTATTAGAACTTTAATGTATAATATTTTTAAAAAATAAGACTTTATACTACTTGTAAACAAAACAAACAGGCAAACGGATTACGTCACAAATACCAAATTGACATTTAAATTGGTGTATATAGGCTTAAATGGGATCGAGCACTCCTTGTTAAGTTTATCACCCTTGGGTCTAGGGTAGCTTACATTCCAAAATTACTGTACAGAGTGTTACAAACTTAAAAAAGTATATATACTTTTTTATTTTCTTGTAGGTTTCAACATGTAAACTGTATTTTTAAAAATTGAATAAAATTTATTAAAAACGAAACAATTATCTACATTTTGAAAAAAGAAGATTGAAATCGGACTATAAAAGTAAAAGTTATTATCAATTACCTGGGAATCTTTCCTTGTAAGTACGAAACAAGCCAAATCTGTTGGAAGAAAAAATATTGTTTTGTTCAAAAAAACAGACAGACGTTTCCCCATGATTTTAGGAGATATCAGTTTATTATTGCGAAATTTATGAATTTTTTGTAGTTTTATGATAAGAAAATGTTTTAAATAAGGACTGCCAGGTATTTTAATTAATGACAAAAGCTGAAATTGGCTAAGTTTGACTGTTATCTAGTTAATGGTGACCTTTGTGGGTTGCAGAATGCATTCGCGATGGTAATATGTTATAGTTAAATAAAAAAAGTAAATAAGTTGCATCTGTTCAGATAATTATAATTTTTGTTTTAGAGGCTATATTTACAGAAAAAAAAAGATCAAAATAAAACTGCTTTAAATGACTATTAGTCTGTCATTTGTAAATACTTTGAGATAATTATATACTTTTTTAATTTGCTAGAAAAGGATAATACGGGAGAATTCCTAAGAGCAGTAGCTCGTCGGTGGGCAAGAGAAGAAAGCTTTTGGGGTAAAAGAGGGGAATATTAATGAGGCCAATGGCTTTTCTTTGGGTAGTGAAATCCAGAATGCTGAAAATTAAGGAATAACCCATTCTCTAGGCATATAAGCTGTATTCCATTGATAGAAAGAATTAGAATCGTCGGGCTTTTATATTATGAAGAAAAAGAGTTCTCTCTTATGGAATAGTTTGTGTTTTTCTGAACTAATATTACCACCAGCTTACAAATACCTAAGAAAAGAGAGGTAGGTCTGTAATTAGACAGAGGGACAAAAGCAAAGGTCAAAAGAGGAAAATAACCAGGAGCATCAAGGGTTAAATTGGCAGCAAGCTGTTTAGCAAACAGTTTGACTTTTTTTATGGCCGGTTGCACCAATAATTTTAAGGAACCGTTAGAACAAGGTAATCCTTAAAATGGCCAAACAGACGAATATTAAAGGAATATATATTCCAAAAAGTGTTTTAGTAGACATGTTAAATAACCGCTCAATATATTTAAGGAAAAACATTTGCCAAAATCAACTGAATAAAGAACTTATTTCAGGTTTCAACAACCTATTTTATTATTAGATTTATCATGATAGAGCCAACAAGGGTGTAGCTACCACTTAGGCATCAATTATGAAAATCTCCGGACATTACGAGTATTATTTTCAAGGGAATAGCGCAGGGTAGTTTTTGAACGACATAATTTACAGCTATATTAAAATGTTTCATTAAATCGGGTGAAAATACTTTTCCAAGAAAATTATTCAACATTACATTATATTTTCTTTGCTTGTTTTTAAGTGTGCATACCAAATGGGGGAGTTCAAATATGTCACAGAATTTTATTTTCGGAGTCAAACGAATGGTCCGAGCTGAAGTTCTATCCTAAAAGTCTTAAAATGGGATATCTAGAAGGCGTGCCTAAAGCCAAAGTTACTTTAGTTTTTATGGTACTTTTTAAAATGACAAAAGCAGACATTTTGTGTTTCTATAAAACAACGTATACATAGTTAGATTTCTTGTGAATAAAGGTGCCAAACCAAGTGATATTTTGCAAAAACTCTAAGCTCAATACGGGATTTTAGCTTATCAAAAGTCAGGTGTGCCATTGGTTTATGAGTTTTAAAAGGCTGTAAAAAGCCGAAAATTTGAGCACGCGAGACTTCCGAAAACTTCGACAACATAAAAAAATTCTTTGAAAGTAAAAAGCAAAAGTTTGCGCAAGATGGGAACCCAGGTTGTTAACTACAAAACAAAAAGAGAGACGGTTGAAGTCTCGACTGAGCTTCACAGGCGATACCAAGATGAATGTAATAATTTTTTAAATTTCTGACTGACCTGTATACAGTGGAACGACTTAACCTTCTCAATACTGAGGAGTTTAAGTAGAAAGAGCGAGGGTGTTCTTTTAAAAGAACAACGTATAACTATTAATGCCCCTTACGACTTGCTTACTTAAAAAGTTCAACCTGACGCATTTCGTTTAAAAGGGAGATACTGATCCATCAAGGGTATCATTCTGTTGCTCGATAATGCCCGACCCCATGCTGCCCAATTGATCCTAAATTTCCTCAAAAAAATGGATTGGAGGTTCTTTTCACCTCCTTGGATCGCTTAAGAAGGGAATGGGCGGCTCAAAGTTTTAAGTTAATAAGTGGCTACGACGATAGCAGCAAAAAACAAGAACTTGGAGGGTAAATACGTAAAGAAATAATGTAAAATCGTATACTTAAGGGAGTTAGATAAATAGTTACAGGCAAATTCCGGTTTATATTTGAACCCTACCCATCTAAAATTCGCTAAAAATGGGTATAAGAAACGTATTTTTTAAGATGACCATTTACATAATAAGTATATTGATGCTAAAACATCCTGTATGATTGCCAGACTTAGCCCTCATTAATTTTTTAATAAAATTGTTTTATGTTGGCTTTGGTAAGACTTAAAAAAAGACAATTTGCAAACAATTGTCCTTACAATATAAAAAGAATCTAAATATATTTTTTTTAAATGATGTTTTTTTCTTCATACGTTAAAATATTTTATAAAGAACAAGTATCATTAAAAAGACTAGGTCAGTGTTATTCTTCTATTATCACCTGTTTAATGATATGTCAAATCACCAAGAATGCTCACAGATATATCGCAAACTTCAGATTTGAAACAGAAAATATTTTTCAAAATGTATGCACTACTGCCTATGATGGCTCTCGTGCGCAAACATTACCCCTCAAAACACCACTCTACCAAACAAATTTGTTTTCTGCAAAGACAAGTAAAGTATTCCTTCGTACGAATCGCACGTGTATTTATGTATTTTTTAAATTAAAAAAATCCTGTCGCGAAAAACACTGGTTTAAAAATGCGGTAATTACTGCCATTCTTTGCCGTATTTTCGCGTATGCAATACGGTATTTTTAGCGGTAGCACTATTGCAGGAACGCTAATCACTCCTGCTAGGTAACTGTTCGCAAGAGAGCTTGCTGATATTAGTCGCCTGCCGTGCTGCTTGCGGCGTTGTCAAGTTGCCCATTATGGTTTTCTTAGGAAGGAAACTTTTTTTGGTTTAAAATTTGGTTATTCATTATATTCCAACGTATTTTTTGATATACAGGCTAAAAAATGCCTGTAAAATTTTTGTGACAGAGGGGTCTGTTACAAAGGGTCCATTTAGGTCAACTTAGTTATATTACAATTTTTGAAAAAAATATAGTTTTTTATTTTTAATTTTTGAGAAACGCGCTAATTGATTTCAAGTTAGACACATTTTTTAAACAAATAAGAATTGACAGGCAATTTTATGACATTAGGTCATAGGTCCTTAGCACTTGCCATGTTCTTTGGTTTTAAATGTGTTTTTGACATCTGACATGAACCCCTTGCAGGCCATATGACCACTTTGGGAATAATAGCTTAAGGCAAAGTCCAAATATCTGGGTTGTCAAATTGTTGGTAATTTAAAATCAAAAGATATGTTTACTGATGATCACTCCACCACTGAAAATTTCTTATTATCTAGTGTCTGATTAGTGACTTAACAAAAAAAGCTATTAAAATTTAGTCAGTGTTTTAACAAAAATTAGGAAAAATCAATAATTATTAAAATTTTCGGCACTCTCAACCGGCCAAACAAAGCAATTTTAGATTTAACAAATACAGAGAACCACTGGAAAAAACGAGTGTGCACTAAATATATGGGTGTCCTTTTTTAACTTATGAAGATAACACAGGATTGAAATACACTCAGTGCACACTGGTTTTCCGATGGTTTTCGCTATAAATTGGCTTAAAATTTTAAACATTTTAAAAAAGTAAAAAATTTAAACCTGAAACCGGATTCTATATATTCTGTAGCGTATTTTATATATTTAATAAGCAAAGTAAGATAGATTTATATTTTAATAATGCAAACAAGAACAACAATACCTTCTATATAATTCCGTAGTGCACATAATCAACTCTTTGGATTTCTAACTTTCAACTTAGTTTCAAAATATTTTTGTTTGCAAAAATTTAATTATTGTTTGTTTTGGTCTAAAGTTTTTTATAATTTTTTTGGTATTTAAACTACATAAATAGTCGACCATCTGGCAACAGACGTGGCGTCCTGGAGAAATGCGCGCGTCGCGGCGCTTCTTTTGGGCGCCGCGGGATCAATATTGGCAACAGTGCCTGGCGGGTACCTTGTGCGAGGTGCGCTTGGTCAGTGTCGTGGGAAGTGAGCGCCTAATAAAGGTTGAACAGGCCGGAGAGAATTCTTTGGTATATTTGGCTTAAAAATAAACTTTTTTTTTAATTTGCATTTTTCGTAGTTTAGTTAATTGTTAAAACTTACCTAAAGTGGTGACACTGTAATATACAGGGTCATTCCAACAAGGACCGAACGGTTTCATATTTGTATGCTTTCCTCATATTTAAAGAAAACGTAAAATAACTTTTTTGTGTGTTTTTCCTGTAGAATCCTAAATATCATTAGGTTATTAATTTGAATTGAAACACATGAAATATGACATAAAATTAACATTTTCCTAATGGGGCATCTTATTTATTAGTTCATTTTTAAAAAAGTCTTATTTTTGCCGTTCGTTTTAATAAAAATAATTATGTATTTATTTTCGGTGACAACAGAATTATTTTAATTTTTATGAGGAATTTTGCAATTTAATTTAGGAAATAAAAATCTAGCAATAAATACCTTAAAAGCTTAAACACAAAAGTTCAACACAATAATCGAAAATCGGGATAATTTAATGTTAAAAAAAGCGATTGTACTAAATATTGACTCTAAAAAAATACGTTACCTCGACCGCGTACAAATGCTAGGAGTTTATTAAAAATAACAAGAACAAACTTATTAACCAGTATTGATGTTTATTAAGAGATTAGACATATATTTTCGTACGTTCTAGATAATTGCGCATACGTATACTTAACTGTATTCTGTTAGTCTAACGTTATAATATATCAGCGATGGCGTTTTGGAACAGAACCTGTTTTTTGGAACAGATCCATAGGTTTTTCTGCTTCGATAAATGTTCCGATTTTGTCAGAGCCTATATAGCGCCCGGAGTGACCGCGTCATAAACCCGCTTCGCCATTTCTTTCGCTGTTCGTTCTTGTTTTTTCCAGCTGCTAAATGATTTTTCTTTTTTGTGGCGGCAGCGAATAGATGGCGCAAGAACTTATAATAAAAGTAAATTTCAAATTTTAACAGGAGTAATCTCTGTGGTTCATTTATTTACAGAACCCTTTAAAAGCCGATCTAGTTTTTATGACATACAGAACTCCGCTGTTAATGCAGGCACCGGCAACCCGGTCCGTAAAATTCTTGCAACCTAGTAAAAACGGTGGTAAAAACAGTGGTCGCAATGCAACAAAAAAGGCGACCAGCGCAAAATAACTATTTTGTATATTTCTGTAGAATCCTGAATATTTTAGGTTAATAATTTGAATTAAAACAATAAGATAGGATAAATTAAATTTATTCTAATGGGGCATCTTATTTATTAGTTTATTTAAAAATCTAATTTTCTTATTAATGAAAATAATTTTTAATTATTTTCGGTTACAACAGAATTATTTAATCTTATAGAGGCATTTTGCGATTTAATTTGGAAATCGTATCCGATAAAAGATGTTAAGGATGCACTTTTAAACACGAATCAATAGTAAGTGTCCCATTAAACCCCTATTTTTTTGCTTTCGTTTTTGTTTTTAAATGATTTTTCTTGTTTGTCTAGAAAGATTCTAGGAAAACATAATAATGCAAATATAATTTTGTGTATTATTAACAAAAATCTAGGTTTTATTCAGAAGGGTTTAAGGGAGGAACCGTAGTAAAATTTTTTTTTATGGGATTAGGCTTTTTGAATTAATTATTATTTTTTAAAAGAATCTAGAAGATCTTGTCAAAACCCGAATAGTATTGGCTTGCATTTTTTTTATATTTTTGGTTTTTTCACTTCTGCAAAATAACGAAAAAGAAACTTTCGCCTGACACAATTTAGAATTGTTGATTTTGACTTCGGCCGGTCTCTTAATCTAGTAGACTTCTTTCATGCTTTTGGATTTGCTCCAATGCGGTTTCCCCACAGGGGTTGGAAAACTTGAGTAGGTGACCACCTTACTCAAATGGGGTCCTAATCCTCTTGGCATTTTTTTTTCTATAAACTTCATGAATAGTTTATAACATTATTTTATAGGACAGTTCCTATTTGTAGTCTTGAAAGTGGGTAAATTGCTTGGGATTTTCTCTTTTAGGAATTAATACCACCTATCAAAATTAATGGCAATGTTTATTAGTGGCCATTAGTGGCTGTTCCTATTTAGGGCCACATAGCCACGCGTGTTTCCTTTAACATGTAGTGGAAGAGTAGGTAGACATTTTGGAATAGTTATTTGAGGCACTATGAAAACTTGTACAATGGTCCTTTTATATTATTTAACCACAAAAATTTAAATTTTATTTTCTTTATCTTTGGACAGTCCACGAAGGCTGATGCCTAAGCGCGTAGCAGGTTTCAAAGTCTGGACACTCTTTGTGCGATGAAGAAACGAACGAACTGTGCAGGATGAAAGAACGAAGAAAGCGGCAAATTCAGGGCCTTTCCAATTGAACTGTAAAAGGATGCATAGAAGTTGCACTACGTGTTGCTCTGTTGGAAGCTGCCAGAGGGGGAATTATACTGGCCAACTTCTCTAAGCAGAAGCCGTGAAGATACATATAGAAGAGCGACAGATCCCCTACAGCTCGTCGGTGGGCAAGAGGAGAAAGCCTTTCTGTAAGCTAGGGATTATTAATAAGACGGACGGCTCTTCTTTGAATGGAGGTCAGGATGTTAAGTGTTGTAGAAGACGCCCGTTCCCTAGACATAAAAACAATATTCTAAAGAGGGTCTGATTTGGGATACACACATAGTATACAGATTGGAAGAAGAGAAATACTTTCTGGCTCGAAAGAGAAATCCAAGCTTTCTTGAAGCTGCCGAGGCTATGGATGTAATGTGTTTGTGCCAGTCGAGGTTATTCTCAACAGTAACGCCGACAAGATTAAACGACTCTTTGTTCTGCATAACTTGGCCGCTCATATGTAACGAATGAGCATTGGCAGACTTTTTTCGCGACAGCAAACATGACTCTGTTTTTAAGGCATTAAACTGAACAAGATTTTGGCGCCCCAATCCAAGATAAGTTTGAGGTCTTGTAAGAGAGACATCCGCATTGACCTACTCTTGGTTTCCAAATCAGGCTTATTGACTGGCTTGAGAAATTGAATGTTAGAGTGGAGGGTACTATCGTCAGCAAAACTATGAATGGGATGAATTGTGAAAGAGAGAAGATCGTTAATGTGTAGAAGAAACAGAGTGGGTGCCAGTACTGAGTCCTGGGGCCCCTAGCATTAACCTGGTAAAAGTTAAAAGAATGACTATTTACAGTAACTGATATACACCGATTAGAAAGTAAACTGGAGAGCCAAGAGCAAAGCTTAGGTGGAAGACCGTAAAAAGAAAGTTTGTTAAGAAGCCCGTCATGCCAGACCTGATCGAAAGCTTTGGATATGTCAAGAGCAACGATCTGAGATTCACCAAGAAACTCCAGGGACTTGTTCCAGTTGTGTGAGACAAAGAAAAGAAGGTCAGCTGTGGATCTTCTATGACGAAATCCATACTGTCTATAATGTAAGATCTTGTGTTTTTCCAGATACTTCAAAATTTGGGAATTAATGAATTTTTCCATTACTTTGCAGACAACAGAAGGAGGAGATAAAGGTCTATAGTTAAAAGGAGAGTTTTGCATCCTTTTTGGAGACAAGCTGCACACGTGCAGCTTTCCAGCTCTCCGGGAAAATACCCTTATTGTAAGATATTTGAAAGGGGCGAGTTAGGATGGGTGCAAGCTCGGGAGCACATTTTTTTAAGACGATTTCTGATATGCTATCCAGCCCAGACGACCAATACGAATTTGTTTTGCAAAAAATATTTTTGAGGAATCCTGAAATTTTACAATTTTTAAATTTAATATTAAAGAAAACAAAATATAAAAAAGCCAGAGTATGTATTTAATCGGGTCTAAAAGTTTGCCAGATTTTTGCAAAAAAAAATTGCAAAAAATTGAACAAATATTTTTGAGGCACTTTAAGATTTTAACTGAGCAATATTTATATACAAAAGAAACTGTTGTAAAAGATACAGATCATTTCGGGATATTCTACCTGCCAAGTGATCAAGAAGTTCTTACATAAGTGCGATCAAACAGCGGTATGTGTAAGTTGAAGTGCAAGAAAGAGCGTATATCGGTCGCTGTCTCAGTTGAAAGACGTTACGGTTTAAGGTGAATAGGAAATTAGTACAGAAATAATTAAATTAGTCACCAGTTAAACATAAAAAAGTGTTATACTGACTTTTATTAAGTAAAAAAAGATAAATAAAATTTACTATAAGGTTTTTTTATTTACAAGTAAATAGATGAAATTTTCAAGTATTTATATATGCTCCAAATACTCACGGTGCCGTAAGTCACGTGTTTTGGCGGAAGCCAATCGCATTCTAATGTCTTTCAGCTGACATAAAGGCCGCATTTCAACATATGCCATACCGGTGGTCAGTCGCACATATGAATAAAATTCTTGATCACCAGGCAGGTAGAATTTCCCAGCTAAATGATCGTCTCTATGATAATTTTTTCCGTTTATATATAAATACTGCTCAGTTAAAATCTCAAAGTGCCTTAAAATTATTTATAAAAAATCATTTTGCAAAGATCTGGCAAACTTTAAGACCCGATTAAATAATCCGGTACCAATGACCATGGAAAATGTAAAACCACCATCCGAATTGATGTGTTATGTGACGTTTTTTTTTCTAACTTCAAAATCAACCTATAAAATTATCATGTTTCAATATCAACCGATTAACGCCAATAATGGAGGTTTTGGGGGTCGCTGATTACGAATTCGAAATCAGATTGCAAAATTCAAAATAACGAGTTTAATATGGCGGACCAAATATCTAAAATCCTTTCGATTTACGACAGATTCGGTACATACGGGTTTTGAGGGTGACTGATCACAAACTCGCGGTCAGATTTGCAGAATTCAAAATGGTGGTTGAGATTTTAAAATCATTTGAAGAGATTTAGATATTTGGTCGGCCATATTGAACCCACCATCTTGAATTTTGAAAATCTGACTTGGATTATTGGTCAGCGACCCCAAAATTCCCGGTAAGCAAATTGGGCAAAAAGCCGTCAATTTTTGAAAATAATAATTTCTAACGTTGAATTGGAGGTTAAAAGTAATCGTTACGCAACACATTAATTCTAAGGGTGGTTTTTTACTTTTCATATTTTTTTTTAATAAATATACATTTGAAAATGAAAAAACACATTTTCTGTGTTTTACTGGTATTTTTCTGTGAATTTTTGATATATTAGACCTGTTTTTTTTTAATTGAAGTTTTTGTAATGTTATAGCTTAATTTTGACCAGATTCGTGTCCAGGAAGAAAAAATACTTTGGGATACATATATTGCATCTTAGTACATTAGACTAGTTCTTTTTTTGTGTAGCTGTGTAATTTATAAATAAAACCTCTGATTGTAAACCAATAATAAAATTTATTTTGATCTAAAAACACGTCATATCTTTCACTTTGTCTATTAAAGAACCATCTCCTGAATATCTTCGGCGTAATTACGATTTAAAGTGTAACGGAAGTTGCCAAGTTCCAATGTTAAGGCCGATTCGCATTGGTGCAACTTTTCAAGCAATTTTAACCCCGCAGTAAAATTGCATAATTTTTCCTGTCCGCACATTTAAATTAAATTTCCTAGAAATAGTCGGTTGCTAGCACATTTAATTTAACATATAATTGATATTAAAACTCTTCGTCGATTTTAGACAATTTTAAAAGATAAAGTAACTACCTCAAAGCCAAATCAGTAAAATAAACAAAAAACATAGGTTATGTTATGACATTAAAGCAATCAAAAAGTCAGGGTAGCCTACAACAAATCAAAATTATCAAAGTGAACAAGCAAACGCACGAGAGCGAACGCCCTTAGTTTTATTTTTGCTTCGGTAATTTATATCATCAGAGCAAAAACAAGTTATTAAGATATACAGGCTTATTTTAAAAAAAAGGGGGGCCTATTAATAAATACCGTATTTTGGTCCCATCTCTAACTTTTAATCCTTTTTCCCCTAAATTATGCGCGCCTGCGTTATTATATTGGTTATTTATGTATTTAAATTTTAAATGGACCAATTTTTATTTTGCCCCAATTTTTTCAAAATTAAATTATTTTTTTTAAATAAATGTAAAAATATAACAAAAAGTTTTTTTTAATTTTTTTTGCATGCAAAATAAAAGAAAAATACCGAATAAATAATACAATTTTATACTCAATAACCCAATATAATCAGCGCCAGTTTATCGAATTATATATATAAAAGCAGCAACGTACTGATAATACGGAAAATTGTATCCGTAAATGACATTTATTCTGTTTTTTCGTTCAAAAAAGCTTTCAGGCGCAGCGGACCGTGGAAAATATGCCCACAAAGCTTTAAATGTCCTGTGATTAATTTTATGAGACATTTTATTTACCCCATATTTTGTCTTAATGAGGTTGTTTTTACATTACCATACCTTTATATTTTAATGATTGCATTTGTGAGATGCACAAGATAATTAATTTTAAATTTCCTCACTTCGATTAATAACACTTTTAATTGTATCTTTGATAAAATTATTCGTGTAACAAACGGAAGAAGGTGAAAAGTCGAGGTCGGTGTTTGCCATGGTCAAAAGAACACCGCATACAAAGGTCCAAAGAAAAAGTTATGGATAAAAAAAACACGGAAAGATAAGACAACCAGAATGTCTTTACCAAGTCTAGTATTGACATTTGGAATATCTGGAGCCGTTGTTAAAAAATCGATCTAGCTTCGGTAAGCAACAAAAATATAAGTCGGGATGTGAAGTTTATTCAAGATCTCTTAACTTAAACATCAAATGGGCATGTGCTCCAAAGTGAGCTCACAGGCATAACCATAGCTGAAAAAGAAATAAGCAGTAGGAACATCACTGATAAAGTTGTGCTTATCCATACCATTGGCAACACTACTAGCCCGAAAGAGCCACGCTACACCTCGGTCAATACTGAATGTCACCGTGCCTTGTGAAGCTTCACAGGAATGTGTCACCCTCTGCTGGACACTTACTCCAAAGGCAACCGCATCGCTGGCTCGTTGGCCAGGAAGGCTGCCGGGACCAAACCTTTTTCCCCGTAGGTCTGACAACTACGATGGGACAATCAAAAGAATCTCATCCATCAAGGCGATGGGATAAAAGTAAACTGTGACTTTTCCAGAGAGTTACTGAACTAGCCTGAGATATAGCTAAAAATTATTTGACAATGCCCAGGGCGAACCTTCGCCTAATTACGAGCGTTCTTACTGGACATTGGTCTAAACGACACACCTTTGTGTAGAGGCTGTGAACAGGAAGATAAGATGGTGGAGCACATCCTTTGTGACTGCCCTGCACTCTTGATCCATGCTGGCCAGTATTGGCTTTTCTTGGCAGACATTAAGGAGATTCCCCTTGGCGACGTCGTCACCTACTTTAAATCATTAGGATGGGTGGCGTACTGAGTGAGGAGTTCCCTTTAGGAGGTAGCACAATGGGCCTTCTGAGGCGTACGTGCGATGCTGTTCATCACCTTCCTCACTTTCAAATTCAGATTGATTTGTGGGTAGTTTTTAGTTTGTAATTATTATGAAACGGTCCAAAAATTCGGTAAGATTTTTCTTTATTTGTTTTTGCTTACGTCATTCTCAAATGAAGGAGTAGGTTCTTAAGTTCGCCCCGAAATGAGAGTTAAGGAAACCAGATTTGGATTTGGTAACGTGAAACTCGAGCAGAAAAATCTACAGAGGAATAAAATAACACCAAAAATATTTTTGCTTACGCTTAAAATTTCTATTTAATCTAACTTTTATAATTTTCTTGTTATTAAATATACGTTAAATTTTACACTATTTGAATGCCCAACTGTTACAAACTCTACAATTTTCCGCAACAAAATATGTATATAAATATAAAGACATACCACAAAAATGATAATATATAAGTAAGATTACGATATTTTCAAGAGCAACTGTCTGAGCTCGCAATCTCTATTCGGAAAAAGAAAAATTATCTCGAAAAGTTCGCAGAGTTTATAAAAGAACGACTCTATTCTGTCTTATTAATAATAGAATGACTAAGGATGTAAAAGAGCAAATAAAGACATGTAAGAACTAGTAAAAATAGACAGATTTAAGACATTTTCGTATCGCTTCGGTTGGATGGGCCACAACGACCCGCTCGATTTCTCGTGGCTAGTGATTGCCTTTAGTTTCAACATGGTCACGGTTTGATCCGTTAGTTGGCCAGCCAATCTGGTGTAATGTTGTGAAATGTGTTGTGCTAGTGAGATAAAACAATTTAATAAAATAAAACCAACAAACAAAGTTTTTAGATTATTTTTAAATAATATTAAGCATATTGGTCCTCTTGCATTGCAACTTTAATATCTTTATTGTCGTCCCTTCATGATGTTTAAGAGGGTTGTGTTAAGGCCGATGTTTTAAAGTAGATTCCACAAACATAAAACGAGCTCCTCCACGTACCTTGCTAGGGTGTTTCTTCTTCTTCCTGACAGATTCATTATTTCCATGTGCACAATGTTCCCTAAGTTGATGTACCACTATCCTCACAGCCTTACGGTTATGTTCAGCAGGTGTGAGGTTCTGAAGATACTATTAAAAATCCCGCAGAATCGTTCTGGTTCTACCAGATCCTTGTTTAAGCCGTCCTTAACTTATCTAAGTGCCTTCTCATTTTCTTCGAGGCCATGGCTTGGGACCGATACAGCTTGTTATATAGCCCTATTTCCTTAAGGGCACATGTACAGTCTTTAACCAGTCCAGAGCTGATTTTTTAGGAGAGGATTGCCTTTACGGCCACTTGACACACTCTTAAAAGATGACATTTTTGTTCTACTACCCGTCCGCTGATCTTCATGACGTTGTATTTCTGCATTTTCCGCCTGGAATACTATACAATGTTGGCTTACTGGTATTTATATACCTCCTTGATTGATTAGGTGCTTTGAGAGAAAGAACCTGCTTAAAGTCTTTTCTATCGGTTATAACAGTCTGGAACTTCTTTCTTAAATTCTAGCACCTTTTAAATTCAACTTCTGGTTCTAAAGGTCCTAGAATCGGATAGTCCTGTTGTACAGTAGTTTTCTCTCTAACAAAATGGCAATACTAAACATATTTATGAGGCTTTTTGTTTGACATCATTAAAATGGCATGAATTGACGAAACGTACTGTAACCAGGTTGGAGAAAATGATCAGTAGTTGGTTGATTGCTTTAAGCAGGGTTGATAGCGTGCCCGTATTTGCACTACAGCTAGAAACCCAGAAAAGTTTTAGGCTGCTGTTTTAAGTCGTTTAGGCACTCCATCCTGATCTCGGAAGTAATACGATGGAAATTCACAGCTTGCAGGGCAACCCGAATGTCTCAGAGATTGTGTATTTTTCGGTTGTAATATCTCCTTTTTACATGTTCTAAAAAATCTGATTGATTAACATAGATTTCCACCTGATATACTGTGGCTTGCTTGCCCTATGAAAAGCTGTAAGTTGCTCTGAGCCCTGCCTTAAATACACCAGCACTATCTTTGAACCATCGGCGTACCAAACCAGGTCTCTGGAAAGTCATGGAAGTTTTCCCTTTGTCTATATGTCAGGATCGCAGCTGACTTTTTATGGTTTATCAAAGTCAGTAATTTAAATTTATTTACTGTATGGATAAAAGATAAAGATACACTTGGTATTTTAATCTTTTATACTCGCACTTTTCAGAGTACACATTTAAGCTTATTATACCCTAAACCTATTTGCTTACTGATATGTTACTCGTAATATTAATGGTAAATGCATCCATAATACATTTTAAAATCACTGATGTATAAAAAATCTGTATGCATCGTCCAGGCGGCAAAATTTACGGCGGTATATATGCAACCATCGGCACATGACGTATTATTTGTGCTCCAGCCGACATAAAAAGCCCTCTCTATGAGTGACTTCACTAGCTTGTATGATATAATGGCTATATAAAAAGGGAAAATGGAAAACGTCAATTTGGTGGAAAGAGGAATATTCTCCTGACGTTATAAAATGTAATCATCTTTTTAATAAAATTATTACTCGGGTACAAGTAAATAACTTTCTGCTGTTAAGTTGAAGTATTGCTGAAGTTGAAGGATATTAAAGTGGGTAAAAAATAGTTATTTATAATAAAATAAGTCACGAGAGAAAAATTTATAACACGGGGCAGTCAGGCCCAGTGGTATAATTTCTCAAGTGACTCAAAAAACATAACACACGCCGATTAGCATGTTTTATTCAAGGACTTAAAAAACTAACAGGTATTTTTTGGAAATGAGTCTTTTTTAAAGCAGGATTTGTGAATTTTTATTTTTTGTCGTTTTGCGTGGACGTGTGTTGTTTATGCTGCAGCTGCTTGCACAGAGTAAATTTACCTTTAGTCTGAGTTTTCAAGCTCGGATTTAAGTAGGTGGTTTTTGGTTGCCATGAAACTTAAAATATGATTAGCAATCATTCAAATAAATTTTGACATTGTTAGATTCTTTTGTGCCAAAAGCGGTTTTTAGAGTTAAAAAATGGAAGAAATTGATGAGAATTATGTGCCCTAGGACATTATTAAGGAAGCAGAAGAGGCGGCAATGCAGATATTACCAGAAAAATTCCGAGATTGTTCTAACAAGGAGTGCAAAGTTTTTCAAAAATGAATAAATTTAAGAAATATAAAAAGAATTGACGAAAACGTTTTGCTGGCTTATTTTTACATTTACAGAAAAATTAGCTCCACTATCTTTACGGACAAAATACTCCATGCTTCGCTCGACCCTTCATCTGTATAAAAAAATCGGCAAATTAACTAGATTTTTGAAAAGTAAATCCCAAGGATACAAACCCAAAAAGACCAAAACTTTGAAAAGAAATAAAATCAAAACCTTTTTACGACAGGTCCCCGACAGTAAGTATTTACTAATGATAGTAGCTTGGATTATGGGAATTACTGGAGCTTGTGGCTTGTGGATGTGATGAGTTTTACTATTCTTAAAAAAGGATTTCCGTAAACCCTGTTAATTTGTGTAAAAAATATATTTCTTTACTACCGAAAAAACACCAGCCACAGCCGCTTTTTTGTCCTTTATAAAAATGGCAAATGTACAGGGTCTTTGATTATATTTACGTGGCATTTAAACCCTTTATTTTTGAAGATACAAAAAAAATGTTTTATATAAAAATTGTGGTTTTTTTCCATATTATCTTTTGAAATTATCAGTAAAAAAATATTGCAATAAAAAAATGGAAAAATAAAGGCAACTTCAACTTTTTTAAATGGAACACTCTGTATATTATGCGCTACAATAAAATATATATTTTTTTTTATTTCAAATATATATATATATTATATATATATATATATATATATATATATATATATATATATATATATATATATATATATATATATATATATATATATATATATATATATATATATATATTGGATGAACCATTTTTGAGATATTTTAGCTAAAAATAAAAATTAATTAAAAAAAATCATATTAGTATCAAGAAAGCTATCAAAATAATAAAATTGTTTTTAATAAATTTGACGTCTGTAAAAAGTTAAAGTTTATCATTTTAACTATTAAGAATAATTTATATTGCTCTCTTTTCGATGGGCTATTCAAAAGAACAAAAAATCGCTATTGTGCGTCTTTTTTATGGCAACAATAATAATTTGACGACAGTGCCAAGGGATTATTACTTATTATATCCTTAACAAGTGGTACCATCTATAAATTCTATTAAATACAAAGTAAGAGACTTTATTGGAAAAGCTTAAAAATAAAGGAAAGGACTGTAGCACGAAATGAAAATGAAGTTGTGGATATCCTTGATTTTTTTAGGATAAGTAATATACTTTTTCTATTGAATTAGCACTAACTACTTTTAATAATTTTAGAAAATCCTAAAATATCAATCTCAATTGAGGCACCTAAACTTAATAAAACAAATTATAAAATTTATTCCACCTTAAAATTTTACAAATTTCATCCTTCTAAATTTATGTCGTCCAGAATCTTTCTAAACAAAACATGCAGGACCGACCTAAGTATGCATTGGAAATAGCTAGGTTTATGCAGCAGGATCCAGAGTGTTTAAATAAAATTCTATTTACCGACGAGTCTTCCTTCACTATAGCAGGAATGTTTAATTACAAAAATAAACATTATTGGTCTGGACCAATAATGTTTATTTTAGAACCCTCTCACCAAATAACAAGTTTATTGTTTCCATGGCTTTCTTGATACTAATATAAAACTTTAAATCAGAAAAAAAAAGATCTTTCGTTGTAGCGCATAATATATAGGGTGTTCTATTTAAAAAAGTTGAAGTTGCCTAAATTTTTCCATTTTTTTGTTGCGATATTTTTGTACTAATAATTTTAAAAGATAATATGAAAAAAACCTACAATTTTTATAAAAAACATTTTTTTCTGTCTTCAAAAATAAAGGCTCCAAATGCCACGTAAATATAATCAAAGACCCTGTACATATCAGTCTGTGGGTATAAATACCATGTCAAAAATACCCTCAAAAATTGCTGCGTATTTAAAACCAAAGGATCAAGAACTATACACCGGCCATTGTTGAAGAAGATCCCCCGTTACCCTACTAGCTAATGAGGGAGCCAACATGACAATACTTAAGCGCCATGGAGGATGAAAATCATCATCAGTAGCGAAGGGCTACCAATCCACAACAAAATTAAAATTGCTGAAAAAATTTAAACAGCCGAGCAGTTGTGTCGGTCCTAATAGAACCCTTGACCTCAACTTCCAATGGAAACATGAACAATTTGCCAATACTCAGTTTATCCAAAACTATGCCATTTTTATTTAATATTAATGGTAATTTAAATACCTGTAATATTAACGATAAGAAATAAATACATATTTTAGAAAAAGAAAGTAAGTTATAAACCGTAACCCACTAGTGGGTTAAGGTTTTGATTGTTTACCCGCTTAAATTGGCACAAATAATGACACTTATAACTAGCAGGTGTTAAATATAGTAATTAATGATAAAGAGGTATTCATAAACTGTAAAATCAGAATCGAAGCAAACTCGCTTCGATTAAAAAATTGTTTTAACAACGGCATTAAAAAAAACTTTCCTAAAGTAAATCTTTTTGATCCTTTGCTAAAAACATCAGTCAAAACTTTTATACTAACTTTGTTTCACTGTAACCATCAAAAACCAAATTATTTCTACCTGTAAAAAAAGCCGAACTTTCTGCTAAATAATTTGCTGCCAATTATACCCTTGATTGTCCTGTTAATTTTCCTCTTTCAACAGTTGCTTCTGTTTATCATAAAATGTCGAAAGTCATACTTAAGGTCAAACAGTTTAAGCGCATCCTATTTAGGCGCACGGTAGTTTCCGGCCTGACGCACGCAATGTGTATATTACACGAAACATATCAGCGTGTTTCCCCCTATCATAACATCGTTATCGTTACACATAAAGGTATGAAATTTGTTACATAAATTTACGTAAGTAATTAGATTATCTGTAAAAAAAAAATTATAAAGTTATATCGAGTAGTTATTCGATTTTGAAAATCGCCCATTCACTGACTTGCTTTTTTATTGACTTATCAATACTATGGTTCTCTTCCTCAGGGGGTAGAAAGTTGAAATTTGGTATCTAAGTAGGTTTTAGGGCAAAAGTAAATTAAGAATTCTAAAAACTGCACATTTTTACTCGGAACGCCCTGAAATGGGGGTAGTACTATGTTTAGGGGGTATTTTAAAAGTTTGCAATTTGATGAGTTTCTAGGGTCATGATTGTTTAACAATTCAAAATGCAGGCAGAATTTTATTTCGTTCATTGAACGCGGAAAAAAGAAGAAATCCCACCAAAAAGGCATGCCAAATAATCGCTAAGTTCCTATTTCCAAATCTTGGCCTGTTAAAGTCTAAAATCAGAACAATTTCTGTCCACAACTCTGCTTTAAATAAATTACAATACCCAATACGCCCCTTCTGTCTTTAGGAGTCCTTTAATAAGTGTGCTCAGGCTCAATACTGGCACTAATTCTATTTCTTCTTGAAATCAACGATTTCCTTTCTTCCACAACCAATCTCATGCCTAGTTTTGATGATAGTAGTACCCATTACTGAAATATTTATTATCCTAAGAACCCAAAGGAAACCAAGTAATGCACGAGGGATTTTATGTGCAGTAAGATGCATTTGAATGCGGTTTTTTGCATTCGATTCGTATGAACGTCTACAAACTTTTTGAACACATTTAATTAATGGGAAATGAAAAACTGCATTGTGCATTAAAAAAAAAATTTTTTGGGAAATGCCTTTAAAGTTTGCAAATAAAAAAAAATTTATAACTAGCTAAAAAATTTATAAAAATGAGCCCGAATTTGTTACTCGGGGGTTTCTGAGGTCGCTGAATACGATTATGATATTTGGCAAGGGCCTACAAACCCGTGTGCGCTAAGGGATGGTGTAAACGTCGTCTTTCTGCTTATGGTATTTATTAATAAAATTTTTTTTGGATAATATTCTAGTATAAAAAATACAATTCAGGTACTCCGCAGACCCTTGTCAATATTGTGTTCAGCGACCACATAAACCCCCCGACTAACAAAATTGGGCTGATATTAGGAGGAATTGTCGTAAAACTCCAGAAGACGACGTTTATACCATTTTTAGCGTGAACCAAGTATTCCGCAGGCCCTTGTCAATATCATATTCGTGTTCAGCGATCACATTAACCCACCGAGTAAAGAAATTGGGCTGAATTAGGAGAATTTGTAATAAAACTCCAGAAGAAGACGTTTACATCAACATTAGCGCGCACCAGGTACTTCGCAGGTCCTTGTTATTATCATATTCGTGTTCAGCGACCTTAAAAACCACCGAGTTACAAAATTGGGCCGATATTAGGAGGAATCGTCGTAAAACTCCAGAAGACGACGTTTACACCATCCTTAGCGCGCACTATCATTATTTACCGAGTTATAATTTTTTTTATAATTGCATTTTTTTAATACAAAAATGCAGTTTTTTATTTCCCGTTAATTAAATTTGTTCACAAAGTATCTAGACGTTTATAAGAATCAAATGCAAAAAACGGCATTCAAATCCATCTTACTGCACAAAAAATCCCTCGTAAGACCTATTTTTGTGCTACGTTTCCTCGACTAAAGCGTGATTGCAAGAAAAGTAAAAAATTTACTAAATATTAATTTTTTTCGGAATGTTTGTCCGGATAATTTTGCAGTACATTGTAATTCAGCTGACGACATCAACTCTTTATTAAGTTAGGAAACATTTAATATTTCCCGACTTAGATATTATCGAGTAAGATTTTCCTGTAAAAGACTAATAACGTATTAAAACTGTCTAAGAAAATTTTCTTCAAGAAAATTGCAATCTTAAGTTTCCGGCTCCCAGTTTCTGAAAACAAATTAAAATTTTCCCTGGAGATCGCGATGAACTAAAAGGGGAAATAATTTCAGTAAGCTTTTTTCGTTTAAACTGATATTAAATACCTTATTAAAGTGGAGCTAGATAGTATTACCTAGCAAATAAAAATTAGTTGGAAATGGGACAGATTTCCTAATATTAGGAGGAATCGTCGTAAAACTCCAGAAGACGACGGTTACACCATCCTTAGCGCGCACGATCATTATTTACCGAGTTATAATTTTTTTTATAATTGCATTTTTTTAATACAAAATTGCAGTTTTTTATTTCCCATTAATTAAATTTGTTCACAAAGTATCTAGACGTTTATAAGAATCAAATGGCAAAAAACCGCCTTCAAATCCATCTTACCTGTACAAAAAATCCCTCGTAAGACCTATTTTTGTGCTACGTTTCCTCGACTAAAGCGTGATTGCAAGAAAAGTAAAAAAATTACCAAATATTAATTTTTTTTTGGAATGTTTGTCCGGATAATTTTGCAGTACATTGTAATTCAGCTGACGGCATCAACCCTTTATCAAGTTAGGAAACATTTAATATTTCCCGACTTAGATATTATCGTGTAAGATTTTCCTGTGAAAGACTAATAACGTATTAAAACTGTCTAAGAAAATTTTCTTCAAGAAAATTGCAATCTCAAGTTTCCGGCTTCCAGTTTCTGAAAACAAATTAAAATTTTCCCTGGAGATCGCGATGAACTAAAAGGGAAAATAATTTCAGTAAGCTTTTTTCATTTAAACTGATATTAAATACCTTATTAAAGTGGAGCTAGATAGTATTACCTATCAAATAAAAAGTTGTTGAAAATGGAACGGATTTCCTAATTTTGGGTCGAAGAACGACGGCAAAAATGTATAGACTTAAAGGCGTGCCAGGCCTGACGCATGTACTGTGTATATTACTCAAAAGGTTTCAGCATTATCGTCCGACATAAAGATATGAGATTTAGTATGTTAAGTCACATAAGCATTCTAATTACCTGAAAAAAAAATGAGAAAATCATGCCAAGAGGTTTCCGAGATATTCTATTTTGAAATTCGTCCATTTTACTATTGACTTTGGTCTACGAGCTAGTAGTCCAAGAAAATAGGTCGTGAAATACGAATTTGAGGTTAAAACTTAAATTTTTTTGATATAATTTATTTTGAAGAATCTAAAACGAACGCCATTTTTTTTAATTCACACCCGGGAAGGGGTGAAAAAAAAAATTGAAAATTGTTTTGAAATTTTGAGGAAACGGAAAGTCCTTAGAAAAAAAGTTTTAAATAAAAGTTAGAACGTAAAATTTACATAAAAATGATTATATAACTTTTTTCCTAAAATTAAAATTAACTGAGATAGGTATGAGAAGCTAGGGAGATAATACTTTAAAAATCATAAATTATTGAAAATTAAAAAACTCATAGTTTTTTTAAATTATTTTTATAATTAACAACTCTTAATTCTAAAGATTTTTTTCTAGATTTAAAAGTTGTTAATTATATAAATAATTACAAAAAAACTATGAGTTTTTTAATTTTCCAATAATTTATGATTTTTTAAAGTTGCATTATTATCCCCTAGCTTCTAGCTACCCTATCTAGTAATTTTGAATTTTAGGAAAAAGTTATATAATCATTTTTATGTAGAATTTTACGTTTACAACTTTTATTTAAAACTTTTTTCTAGGATCTACCGCTTCCTCAAAATTTCAAAAAACTGCTTTTTCATCGTCATTAGTACTATGGCGTTTCTTCCGTAAAATATGTTTTTCTAGTATTGTTAATTATGTACCCGCGCAGGCTGACAACCTATTGGATACAGGGGTAGCAATAAAGGGTGAAAGTGCCTAATTTTTGGGAAAATAAACGTCATCGATAATATGTCAGCCATTTTGGCCACTAAAAGTTGAACCCCTAAGGTGTTTAAATCCAAAAGGACTGACAGTTAGGTGGATACCGAGGGCAGTAAAATCGGGGTCAAATTATCCCGAGCGCTTACTATACTTTTTTAATTGAATGTCAATATTTAAGGGGACAATTTTTTGGGGCCATTTTAAGAAGAAAACTCATATGAAGTATGCATGTCCTAAACGGGGCCTAAGTTTTTGATACAGGTGGAAAATTTTCAAAATAAATAATTTATTATTAATATCAGTAATACCTTAGTAAAATTTGGCATACAAGTACTATGTATTAAGAGGCATTCTTAAGTGTACTACATTTTTTTCACCAGTGGCGTTCGTACGGAATTTGACCTGCCTATTTTCAGATATTGATGGTACGTCACTGATTTCTTTTAAAATACAAAAATATTTTTGAAATCCCCAATTATTTTTAAGCAAAGTTAACTACTTGATTTTTTTCAATCCGATGCACGGTGTTCGCTTAAAAATAAACCATTTCTCTGGATGGTTCAAAATCGGTAAACAATATCACCATGCAAAGAAATATTTAGATTTAATTTTCTTGGTGAAAAACCCTATGTCGGATTAAAAAAAATTTTGAGCAGCTTTAATCTCTTGATGTTTTTTAGTCCGACGCACGGTTTTCACCTAGAAAATTAAATCTAGATATTTCTTTGCATGGTGATATTGTTTACCAATATTGATGTTCATGCAGAGAAATGGTTTTAAATTTTTTTAAAGGAAATCAGTGACGTACCATCGATATTTGCCAAAATAGGCAGGTCCAATTCCGTACGAACGCCACTGGTGGAAATAGAATAAATGTTGTACTCTAAAAAATGCCCCTTTTATACATAGTATATGTATGCCAAATTTTATTAAAGTATCTAAAGTCGTATTACTGATATTAATAATAAATGATTTATTTTTAAAAAATTTTTCCCAACCCTGTATCTCAAAACTTAGAACGTTTACTCCCTAAACTTTAGGACATACGTTCAAATAAAATTTTCTTTTTTAATGGGACCCAAAAAATTTTCCCCCTTTAAAAATTGACATTCATCTAAAAAACACCGTTTTTCTGCCCCCGGTATCCACCTAACTGTCAGCCCTTTTGGATTAAGACAACTTAGGGGTTCAACTTTTACTGGCCAAAATGGTGACATATTATCGATGACGATTTTTTTTCCCCAAAAAATTTTGGGACTTTTACCCGAGAATATAATTAACAATACTAAATGAACATTTTTTAACGGGAGAAATTCCATATTACTGATGACGATGATTTTTCGGCTCTAGCTCTCTGTCTACTTATTTATTGACTCATTTAAGTTATGGGACATTACCCGAGGAAGGAGAAGCTTAAAATTTTGTATATAGGTAGGTTTTTTTAAAACACAAGTGAAGGGGAAAATTTTGAAAACTGTACATTTTTACTTGGAACGCCCTGAAACAGAGGCGATAATTTCGTATATTTAGGGTATTTTAGAAGCTTGTAATCTAATTAAATCTGAGTTTCGGAGGTCATAATTGAAGAGCGGAAAGCCAAAGGATGTAAGTGCAAAAAACAAAATATTACAGGAAAATCAAGTAATCTTATATTTTCTTATATAAAAGAAACAAGAAGTAATTCTAGTTACTTTGATATTACCTTTTATTTGTTAAAAAGTTATATATTATAAACAGTGCTTATAAGTAATAGAAAAATAAAATAACACTAAAATTAAACTGGTTTTGTTATTAAGAAGTTGTTGATAATACTGCCTAGGACTATCTTTGTCCAGATATGGTATCATCTATTGAAGATTCATTGGTTTTTCTATGCTGATAGGATGTTCCTTTCCTTTTGCTGTCAAACACACCCTTTAAAATCTGCAGTTGTTTTGTTCAAATAAATGTTTGTTACACATACACCCTTTTGGCAGGGAAACAGTATTTGCACTTATAACTACTATAGGCACCTTGCGCAAGCTTAATATTACGCTGGTTCTTAGATCTTAGATATTGGTCATGGTACATACAACACGAATATTTTAAAACGATATTTGATAATTTGGGCATTTACTTTCTTTGGCATTTTCACTCTTCAATTATCTTATGTTAGATTTAAAATGCGGGAGAATTTTATTTCTTTTATTAAATTAAGAAAAAGACCATTTAATATTAAAGACAGATCAGTAAAAAACTTGCCAAGTCAAGAAGAACTTGGTCTAATTTTACATCTCAGTACTATAAGAGACCTTATAAAAAAGCTCCACTTTTAAAATTTTAGGGAGAAAAGCTCCTTTAAAATTAATGAGTAAATTAATTGGTTAAAACCGACCCATTTAATTTCCACTGACTAAAAAAGCCTGGAAAAAGTAATTGGAGAAATGAGAAAATTCAAGTCTGCTGCCATTGCTTCAGTTATCTAATTTGCGTTTTTCTTGTTACCACGTCAATTCGGTTTTAGTATGTTCAGTGGTGTAGCAGTATTGGTTTAATATTGTTAAAAAAAAAACAAGATTATTAAAGAAAAAACTTTTATTCAAAATACTTGCGTCTTGGTACTTGGATCAGTTATCTTCTTTATCCTCTACTACCCCAAGGAACCCGAACAACCTCTGTTTCTACTTACGAGTACATCAACCGCCCAATCCTGGTAACAACTTTACGAGGAAATTATTTACATTAAACAAAAAGAACTTCTAGAAAAAGATTATTTTTAGTAAAAAAGGGGAAAAATTGTTAAAAAAAAACAATTAAGATATCTCCGAGAAGATAAAAAGAATATGAAAAATGATGCAATATCGGATACAAACATCTTTAAAGAAGACCACACATATTCAGTACTTGGATCGTTCATCTTCTTTATCTTGTACTTCCCTGAAATAATTAATAGATTGATCGACTTACCTGTAAGGATGATCGATCGTAATTATCCGAGTGTTGTCCGAAATGATTATTACACAAAAGTATGCATATTTTATACCAGTCAGCACAAATCCAAAGATATACAACTCGCGAAGGGCCCCTTGTCGTATCCTGTTTTTTCATTGCATTATTTTAGTTAATTAGATCGAGGGTACTTACTTTGGGAAGGGGGGGTTGTAAATTTTCGACAACAGCTCGGATAATTACGATCGATCATCCTTACAGGTAAGTCGATCACCCATTAATTATCCATCGCTGTTGTCCTCCATGATTATTACACACAAAGTAGATGTTTAAAGAAATAAATGATCTAATTAACAATTTTATAATACAAGATTTAATGAAATGTTTTATATTATAAAAGAAGAACAAATTGGGTACATTTTTTTAAAATTTCCAAAGAATTAGTATGTAAAGAAAATAGATTATTTTTTTTTTTTTACAGTAAAAAGATATTTTCTCACTAGATTATTTATATGTCTAAAAAAAAAGTGATTTATTTTATTATTGATCTTACAAATATATCTTCAGAGGCAGTGATTGGTCTATTAAATACTCGTACTTGCAAAATACATCGGATTTTTGAGTCCATCCTGCCACATTTCTTATTAATTCGATGCTGATCCATGCCCTTTCAGTAGCTGGTGTTGAAAATCTGGCGGATCAATTCCACTGTTAATTAACACCCTTTTTTTTACCTGCTTACGGTTTTCGAAGTGACTGCATGATAGGGATTTTTATATGTCAGAAAAAAGCCGTTCTTTGTTTAGGTCTTAGATCAGTCTTAGATTAGAAGTTCTCTCTATATAAGAAAGTAAAGTTTTTGCAACGCAAAGACTAGGTTATCCGAAAAAAATTAACAGTGGTTGTAGTTTTTAAAACCAGAGGTTTTTATTCTTTTGGGGATTCAAATTTCTATTTAATTATTAGTGTTTTATGTTTTTACGGCATATTTTGGAATTGTTTAAACTTTGGGCAGAGGTATAGGCAACTAAAGTGACTAACTTAAAACTAAGTTCTACAAGAGATAAGTTTTTTTAGCGGAGATTTTTTTTTATTTTTTTTTTTTTTTTTTATATATACTAAAACTATATTAGGATCCAGGGCTGCGTATTTCGGTTAAGGTGGGTTTATATTATATTATCATTTTTTTTCTGAGGGAATATTAGGGAAGTGCAGCTCTGTGAGTATTTAATATTGACAAGACATTCTTGAATTCTTTTTTCTAAGAAATATTTTACTAATTTTTTTATATAAATGATATTTACTTTATATCGTAAGGGGTTATGACGACTTTGGAACAGAAGTTGCACCATTTTTTGAAACAATTATAATACTGTTTTAAAAGTACTTTCTGTTAGTGAGGCAAATAATGTTGGAATTGCTGCTTCTGTTGTGCCTCTTCTAAGGAACGCCCCTTTTCAAAAAACTTGTAACCAAGGTAATGTAAAGTTGAATTAATGTTGATCTGAAAGGGATAGAAAGAAAAAAATCAAAAAAGGAAAAAATTTAAAAGGGCTACTAAAAAGTGAGCTCTTAAATATGGGATACCAATATTGGCTGGGCCTATATGGATCTAATAAAATTTTCGATGCTTTTTCTTGTACGATTTTTTCCAAAACTTTTCCCATTAGTGAAAATGGAGGAAATGCTTAAAACAAAAATACGTCTTCCACCTGATTGTAAAGGCTTCTACGCACATGGATTCTGGATCGAGCTGCCACGAACAAATTTCTTATTTTTTGTTTTGATAGTTTGCAAATAAATCTATTAGGGGTGTTTACTGTTTCTTAAAAAAATTTAATATTTAGCTCGTATTCTATGTTTGAGTTTACTCTTCGAGACTTAAACTCAGCTATAATATTAATCATGAAACTTATATAAGCAGCTTGATTAAAAATATCTTTTGACTTACATCGTTCCCAAATTTTAAGGGATATATTATTGATTTTTCAAATTCGCACATTTTACGTTTTATTTATAGTTGCAATTGCCGTAATATTATTAATTCTAAATAATACGTTTTTATTTTGCAGGTGTTTTGCAAATGTTTTTATTCTGTTAAATGCTGCCAGGAGCTCTAAGTAATTAATGTGAAAATTTGTTTCTATTTCTGTCCAGAACCCATGTGCTTTGGAATTTCCACATCTTGCACCCCAACCTGTATGGGACGCGTCTGAAAAAATTACAATTTTAAAACGCTCTTGTACAAAATATTATTTACTAATTGAGATCTTTTCTAGCCACCATCGGAAATCGTTTTGTAAAATATTTGGTAAACTCATTTGGGCGATATAATTATTATTATTATTTGGAAAAAAGGTCTCTAAATTTTTCAAGTTCCATATTTTTTATGTGTAGCCAACCATATTTATTGCTGGTTTTGTGGCAACTAGGGTACCTATTAATTTTGCCGAATCACTGATCTTACATGAATTTTTGTTCCGAAAAGATAACAATTTATTTATAACCTTATGTTTTCTCTCTTTAGGTAAACTAATCGTCATTTTTCTTTATAATAAAATCAAGATACGTTATTTTCTGATCAGAATTAGGTTACCATTTATCATAATTAATAAAGAAACCTAAGCTTAAAAGTTGCTTACAGACAATATTTGTTTGTTTTATACATTTTATATGATTTCGGTACTATCAAAAAATCGTCAAAGATATGATGAACACAGCATATTTTGTTCTTAAAAGTATTTTAATAGCATACTTGCTATTTGTGTAAATATATAAGGGGCCAAGTTTAGGCTGAATGGTAAGCAAGTAAATTTGTATAATTGATTATTAAAACGAAACCGTAAATATTTTCTATGTTTATGTTTTATGGACAAAGAAAAATATCCGTCCTTAAGATCAATACTGCTTAAGAAAACCGAGGGAGTAACTAGTTTTAAGACGGTTTTATACTCATCTTTTCATAAGGAGCTGTTATGAAAGTATTTATTTATTTTATTTTTAAATTTCCTTTTTATTATTATTAATATTATTATTATTTTGTCTATTTATTTTTTATTTTAAAATAAATCTATGATTACCATTTGGTTCTTGGTAAAGAAAAATGAGGATAAAATTGATCCTTCGTATGATGACATTTTTTAATAGCACCTACATACATTCAGTAAATCGGTTATAGCCTAACAATAATAAGTTTTTTCAAATTGGTAAATGTTACCTTTTGGTTCAAAAAAGTGTTTTGGTTTCTTTTTTAAAAAAAAAGTATTGATACCTTCTACCCAGTTTATTTTTTATTTTTTTTTTTTTATTTATTTGTTTTTTTTTTTTGGGTTTAATTAAGAAACGCCTATGCAAAAAAAATGGTATGCATTTTCGCATAAAAACCAATATAATAATGGCCATTACCTTTGCAGAATTAATGTCTTTTTTTTTTTTTTTTTTGACATAATTTGTCCAGTGTCGACCAATTCAGCTTGTTTCAATATTTTGGATTAAATCTTTTTCAATACCTAAATTTGCATAAATCTGCCAACGGGCAGACATTTAGTGGTGAATTTCATCACCAACAGTTTTTTGTTAATTCTGGGTTTTTACCCAGGATAATAAGTAAGATATTAAAGTGATTTTTGTTGCATTTTTTGCAATAAAACAAAAAATATAATTTAGTTATAACAGTAATATAAGAAAACACAATAAAAATAGGTCATTATTATGATTATTTTAGCTACAAAAAAATTGTAGTAAGCCACACATCAATAACTACAATATAAATATAAAATAAGAAAAATACGTCAATTATCCCAAATATTTAACTTCTTTCCCAAAGAAGAAAATGCTATAGACAGTAGTCGAAAAGCAAAATATGGAAATGTATATAATATTTAGAATAAGACATTTGTGTCAATTATTCCATTAAATATTTAACTTTCTTTTAACGAAAAAAAAATGCTATAAGACAGTAGTCGATTATAGCAATATATGAAAATGTATATAATATATAGAATAAGCATTCGTCAATTATTCCATTAAATATTTAACTTCCTTTAATAAGGAAAATGCTTTAAGACAATAGTCGATTATAGCAATATATGGAAATGTTTTATAAATATAGAATAAGACATTTGTCAATTATTCCATTAAATATTTAACTTTTTTAACAAAGAAAAATGCTATAAGACATAGTCGATTAACAATATATGGGAAAAGTTTTTTAGAATAAGACATTTTTTTTCCCCTTAAATATTTAATCCTTTTTAAGAAAATGCTATAAGACATAGTCGATTAAGCAATATATGAAAAAATATATAATATATAGAATAAGACATTCGTCAATTATTCCATTAAATATTTAACTTCCTTTTTAACAAGGAAAATGCTATAAGACAATAGTCGATTACAGCAATATATGGAAATATATAAAATATATGGGATAATACATACGTCATTAATTAACATTTTGACAATACAAAGTATTTTAATATTATTAAAATTAAAATATTTACCTGATGATTCATTAGCACTGGAACTCTTATTTATTTATTTTTTATTATTTTTTTTTTCGCGAATTTTTGATTTAGTTTTACGCAGTTGAAACAATAGGTGATTATATTTTTGGTTTCTCACCCTTTTTACCTTAGGACAAATGGTTTCTTCACTTTCCGAATCTAATAAAATTACCGTTTTATTATTTTCAAGACGACGACGTTTTTTAATCGGAATCGAACTATACTAACCGGCACAAAATAATGCAATGGAGCAAGCAGGATACGACAACGGGCGGGTTCGCGAGTTGTATATCTTTGGATTTGTGCTGACTGGTATAAAATATGCATACTACTTTGTGTGTAATAATCATGGAGGACAACAGCGATGGATAATTCACATTAAAATCAAAAAGAACTTTGTGAAAAAGGGATATTTAGTGAAATAAGATAAAAAATTTGTTTAAAAAACATCCCATTACAATGAAGGTAACTCCGAGAATATAAGAAGATTAGGAAAATGATACAATATCAGGAACATACCTCTTTGAAGAATACACATATTTGAGGAGAACAAACGAATAAAAAACTGCATTTACACCAATAAGTCTATAAAAACTCCTAAAAATGCCCTTTTGGGGTTTTAGTAATGATACATCATGGAATAATAACGATGAAAGGACTCTGGATTCGAGTGTAATTAACTGAAATATTCATGGTCTTGCTAATTTATATTTGTTTCAGATTGACACAAATATTGGAAATTGATTGGCTGGGAGGTATTTCAATTTAAAAATCGAAAAACAAGATTAATGATATCGGGAAAATTAGTTTAATTCGCAAAAATAGCATTTCAGCCGGAAAATTTTAACGTTTTATGAAAATATTAAATGCCTTACTTATATTTTGTAATTTGCGTTTTATACTGACCTGCCTTTATTAATGTTTTTTATAATTGATACAGATAGTTATTTCTTAAACATAACAAGTCCAAAAGAACTTGGTCTAAAATTAGACCTCACTACTTTGAGAGGCCGAGATTCTTGGATAGGAATTTGGCCCTTATTTTATAAAAATGTTTTTGGTAGGATCTGATTTTTTTTTTACTGAGTTCAATAAATAAAAAAGTAATTGAGAAGTAACAATTTTTCTCCAAATGAGTTTTTTTAACAGTTTTATATAAGGGTAGACAAGTTCTGTAATACTGAATTTAAAGTTATTTTTTCCGAGTAGAATGGGATTTGGGACTAATAGGTAAAATGAAGCATTTTTTATAGTTTGATAAATAAAATCCTGTCTGCATTTTAAATTCTTAAACAAGCTGGCGTAAATCAAATTTTTAGCTACGAAAATCGATCCAACCCTGCGCAGCATTCGTTATTATTCGTTTTAGTTTCGTAATTAGTGCTTTTGAGCGGTGATCTAAAATAACCATAGCGGCAAGATTCTAAAAGGGTTAAAAAAGTTTCGGGCAGTGATCAAATTTGAAAACTCAAGGATGTCATATAGGAGTAAGAAGTGGATCAGTTTATTTAAATAAGGCCTAGAATCTTGAGAATATAATCCCGCGATTGAAGGAGCCGTATCAAGTGTTTTCACCATCAAAGATCAAGGAGAAACTCACGCCAAACGATGGAGTCCTTCTTCTAAGCGCTGTGAACGAAGATTCCTATACCAGTTATTTTTGTGGGTTCAAACGCACGAGTGGATTTTCTCATGGCGAAAGGTAGTTGCGCGCTCTACAGAAAGTGACAGGTACTGACAGAAAGCGGTTATACGTAATACCAGTAGCAGTCTTTAGTCGGATCGCCATTGTTTGTAGCTCTTGCATCGAACATTTTTATTTAAGAAGTACAAATTTGAGAAAAAATTCGGAATTCTGGGGGTTAGTGCCCGATTATCCAGAAATTCTAACTACGAAGCCTGGGAAAGCTCACGTTCTTCAAAACGTGTGTCTGGAATGGGGAGAGCTGGCATATTAATTATAGATGATAGAAGCCAATAAAAAAGCAATCAACTCCCAAAACAAAGGTACATATGAATATTTCTTAAATCCATGATAGTAATTCTCTGACATACATATTTATTTACCCCAAAATATCAAATTATGAGAATCTAACCCCGGATGAATAAACCCCTGAGCAAAAACTGCATACTAGCGATATTTGATAATGAATATATTTCCCTAAAATTAATATTCTGGACCTTTTATTCTGTAACTCCGCGGTTTCAGGCCTAATAGACAAAACCTGAACCTCAAATATATGAAATCTAACCTCAAATCCATAATTCCAAAGGTGCGTTTTTTGCTCAGGGTTTATAGTTTTAAAATCAAGTCTCACACGTTTGGGGTTAAATTCTCATAGTTTGATAGTGTAAAGATAGAGTTTGAGGTTACAGAATATGTATCTCAAAAAATTACTATCATAAATTTGTGAAATATCCCTCATAGCGGCCTTTCTTTTGGAAATTATGTTTGTAGGGTAAGGTTTTAAAGTTTTGAGGTAAGGTTCTAAAGGATTTTTTTTTTGAGGTATCAGAATCAGGATATGTATGCTGCTGTTTTTGAAGAACTCTGTATCATAGTCAGAGATTATGATCGGTGAATTGGGGATTATTTTTCTGATTTGAATAGATGATTTAGGACTGTCTTCCATTCTCGTTACTATTTCTTTCGATTTATCAACCTTAAGTACATTATTTTTTTCATTTTTAGTCACTGAGTATTGCACAAAGAGATTCTTTGGTTTTGAGATCAATGAGTTATATCCCAATTTAAGATAGTTCATAGGTAAATATAGTAATTATCTCTAACTCCACTAAATCTTAATTAAAAAAGATCATCACTATCTAATTAAAGTTGATGCGTGATCTGAATTATTCAAATTTCCCACTGTGCGATGTTTAAAAATTAAGAAAGTTGCAGCAATATTAGAAGTTTTCCAAATAACACTAAACACTTAAAACCATTACCAATTTTCTGAAGGATAGGTGCCCCAGGGCCGATCCTGGCGGGGATGCGAACGGTGCGGCCGAATTTCAAATAAAAAAATACATTACATCTTTAAAAAAAATAAAACATTTTTTGGTTTTTATTATCGATTGCCGACTATTTATTTTAAAGAGGTCAAAACTTTAGAGAGGGAAATATTATTTACCGAAATTAAATTGTTTGGCTTTCCTTAAAAATTCTAGATATTTTACGTAATATTCTTATAAAAATTAAAGTTTTTAGCAAATGGGCAAAAAATCCTAATCTTTAATCTATGGCACCCCGGCAAATTAAGAAATTATTGCCATTTTCATTTATTTCTTAAAGAGGCTGAAAGTGTGGCCGAAAGCATTAACACAGAACCTGAATTTCCAGTTATTCGAGAGAAGAAAGATCCTCAGCATTTTGTCTATGAGGCAATAGATGAACCTATTTTAGATCTGAACCAAAATTACAAGATTAATTTTTATTTCATTTTATTAGACTTGGTGAAAAAGATTTGCATTACTAGAAGGATTGAGAAATTGTTTATAATTTTGTACAATTTCTATAAACTAGATCGAATGAAGTGTTACAAATAGTTTTTAAACGAGTATAGTCCTCGAACTGGAAAAATTTTAAACTCATTTGTAACTCAGTATTATAGTAGGTTCTTTTATTAAAGAGGGTATTAATAGAGTAAAGAAAAGCGTAGAAGTGTTTCCTCCTCCCCCAACCCCGATCACGCGGCAATAAAGAATGTAATTATTAGAATTAAGACCATGCGCAATAAATACCGGTAAAGACTTTTTAGCATGGCTATTTGCAAAACCGCAGTTCACTGTTTGTTGTAAATACCAAATATTTGGCCAATTTAAACGTAAATATTTTAAGAAATAAAGTTATCGTGCGCCTGTGGTATAATCTCTAATCTCCAATTGAGCCCAAAACCGTGCACTTTCGTTCCGGGAGATTTCGTTAGAGCAAATCTTCCGACTTATACATTTTCTTTTGAGCATCGTCTCCGTTTAACCGTGATAAAATGCTTCTCGTTCCGATCTTCTTCATATCTAGAATTTCTCTCGAGGTTTCTGAAAATGATTTATATTTCTTTCGGTCTATAAAAATGTCCCCTGCTTATCTGCAGTTCGATATTACCTTTTTGTTCGCAGATCGAAAAGGTAAGACAAAAGCTTTGCATAAAAACCGAAAAGTGCTTTTATTTTTAAAATGTACTATATTTTTTTAATATGGATCGTACGTACTTTTGATTACTTTTGTGTATATTTAAAAATATTTTATAATTTTGAGTCAATTTTTTTAAGTCGATTTATTTTTTTAAATCAGCATTTTCTCACGTAATTTTTAGTTTTAAGTTAAAACTGCAATAGTTTTTAGTAAAGGTAGTAATAATTTTGCTGTAAACATTTAAAGATTTTACATGCACTAAAATTTGATCAAAGTTTTAAGATGTTTTTCTTTTGATTTCACACCCGTGGCTTGTATCAATAAGCCAACCTTTATACTTCCACGTATAGTCGAGATCATAAAAGCTGCTGAACCTATTTTGATAAAGTCTTTACTGTTTCCTAAGTAGTGCAGGAAACGAACCATTTTGCCTAGCATTTTTTTCAAAATTCATAGAATGACTTGAAATTTTGACAGTAAGTAGGAAATAACCCGAGAATCAAAATCTGTATAATGCTAAAGGGCGCCTTTACCTTGGGGTTGGTTGCCAAACCATCTCGGGGGTGGAATTTTTTAATACATTTTGACTACAGAAATCGATAGTTAAAAGATTTCTAAGCAAAAAATGTTCTGTGCAGTTTTTGTAAGGTACACTTTTCGAGTTATTCGCTATCGAAAGTCAAGAGTTTTTCTTCGAGAAAATCAACGTTTTTAATCGTTTTTTTGCAAATAACTTAATAAGTATGCATTTTATCAACAAAACTGCAAATAAAAAAATGTAGGTTTTTAAAAAAACGAATAAAATTTTTTTTTAAATTGCTGTATGACCAATACAAGCCAAGTTGTGGTTTGTTAAAGATTAGCTGTTATTCATCAGACACAAAATTTCAGAGTTTTAAAGGCAAATAACGCAAAATCTACGTATTTTTCGAGGAAAACTAATAATAACTTTTTTAAAGCATTTGCAAAGACTTTTCATTTTTTAAAGAAAGGTATATATCATAAAAGTTGAGTGAGTTTTAATTAAAATAAGGTTAGACCAAAATTTTTTGACTGCAAAAATCACTTAAACAACCCCATAACTACTACCCTAATAGAAATGAGTCGTAGTCCCCTTTTTCAATTCTCTTTATCATGTATTACAAATGCATTCTAAAATTTTAACCGCTTTAAATTGCTTAATTTTGAAAAAAATAAGGCTGCAAGTAAAAATTAAATTTCAGAATTTTAATTAAAAATTACCTTCTCTTATAAACCACTCAAAAACTAAGGCAGATACGTAAAAATTACTAAGGTATCAAATTGTAGCTTTTTGAATTACAAATATTTTGCTTTTTTTATTTTTTTGCCTGATGAAAATTAAGTGAGATATAAAAGTTTAAAACGTGTATGTATAGACGAATACTACATTGTTTCAGCCCTTTAAACTCAACCCTTTAAAAAAGTAAGAGTTTTAAACAGTTTTAATATATAGGACCTTAAAGCTCTTGATTTAAGAACTTTTTATTACAAAAACTAAAGGAGTTATGCTTTAAAAAACAATTTTTGGAGCATTCTAAAAGCGATTCGATGCATTTTTTTTTAAAAATGAGGTTTTGTATTATTTTTTGCATTGTAAGATTGTAAGGGGTGGATTTTTGAGGATTAAAAAATTACAAAATTAAATTAGTAATACTTTTGAACAGACACATTTTTTAATTACAACTCTGTGACAATATGTTAATTTCTCTGGGGTAAACATTTTTTTTATTAAATCATATTAAGGGTTGAGTTTTAAGGGTTGAAATGTATTAAATAATGTTTTAAAGAACTAAGTACTTATTTTTAAATTAATATGAGCCTAATTTTATGCGACTTAAGCTTTAATATGAAAGTTTTAAAGGTTTTTGCAATAAAGGGTAGTTTTTACCCCTTAAAAATAATAAGCTACCTTCAGATAATGGAGATTTTGAAGAGGAGGGTAAGTTAAGCTTAATCTCAAATTTTCATGCAAATCTAGGCATTTTATATTTTATAGGTGTCAAAGCGAAAACATCTTAAAACCTTGGTCAAATTCAGGTGCATATATGAAAATCTTTAAATATGTATAAAAACTATTACTATTTATTTTTAAAAAATTACAGTTTACGAAATAAAAAAGTAATTTAAAAAAATTAAATCGACCTCAAAAAAGAATTAAATTAAAATTATGAAACTAAATTAACCAACAAAAACCAAATCATATTTTTTTAAAGTCGTTTAAATTTTTTTAACTACCTTTCTATTTTACATCCTACTTTGTAATATATTCCTTTATCATTAATTTATTTAGTCTAAAAAGTAAAAATACCAGAAAGGAACATTTGCTGGGACCCATTAACGAAATGAAATTTTTTATCACCCCCATTGGCCGTTCATTAGCGATATAGGTCGGCATTTCCAGCGATTTCAAACGTATTTTATGATATGGTGTAGTCTGGAATAACTTTTCAGGAAAAATTATTTACATATCTTCAAGGGTGCTTAGTAAAGGAAGTTGCCGTTGCTTCGCATTAATTTTTATCTATAAAATAACTCTGTGTTTACTTGTTTGATTTGTTAAGCTCTCTTACAGGTCTGCATTGAATTACAGAAAAAGATAAAAACAAAGTAAAAAGAGAGGGAGATTGAACGTTTCGAATGAGAACAAAACACTCATAATCTTCACTTTTTAAAAAGAAGTCAGATGGAGCTCGTTCTAACATTCAACTAACCTACTGTAGAAGGATACGATTGTATCAGTTTCCATAAGAAATATCAACGAAATATATAAAAACATTCACAAGAATGCAATAGTTTATTCTTTTTTTCACAATAACAATTTAAAAGTACCTAAACAAAAGTTGTTATAAGTACTTAAAAAAGTACTTATACACGACTCAAATATATATATATATATATATTATTATATATATATATTATATTAAATATATATATATATATATATATATATTTATATAATATATATATATTTAGTATTTGCTTTTGACAATAATATACTTCAATTTAATTTACTATGGAGACTTTTGTTCACATTATTTTGAAATAAAAGGTTAATTTTAATTTTTCATATTATATATTACTTTAATAAGCAAATGGATTTATGAACACTGATGAAGGTTTTTGCTAAAAATATATAATAATAAAAATTAATGAAAAATTAACTATGATATAACATATCATAACAAATTAATATGATGAACTAAAGTATATAAGATCATCTTTTATATATTAAACTGCAATTTGCCTATATACTAATATATATATAATAATATAGAGTATATATAATAAATAAAAAAATATTTAAGTCCGGACCTTACATGCGTACCTCTATAAGTTTAGTCATAATACAGAGTTTACGAACTAACGATGTAACAGAGTAAAAGACGAGATAAACTGCAACAATTAATATTGTGGAAAAAAGAATTACCATACATGACTCATAGAGTACTTGCTACCATAAGATAGTTTAAGTTTTGTCGCCTTTGGCGTAGATATCGTCATACAGACAGCGTTGCCGAAAGACCTTCAGGACGTAAAAAAATAACTAGCAAGAAGAAACAGAAATTTGACCGCCACACACTTGGCACAAAAGTTACAAAGGGCACACACTCTTACCATTTCTGGTTAGACTAGAAGAAATCAACTGCATCAAGTTCAGTTCTGGAACAGACGACCTTTGAGAGTTCCGCTAATAACCAGAGTCAATCGCGCAGCTAGAGAATTCTGGGCTAGCTTGGACAGATGAGTGGAGCCATATCTTATTTACAGATAAGTCTAGATTTGGACTTTATCCAGATTCTAGAAGAATACGAGTCTGGAGGCAACCAGGAGAAGAACATCGTCTTAGCAATGTTTAAGAGGTTCGCACGTTTCAAGGTGGGACAATTATGGTTTGGAAAGGAATAACGTTAGGCGGAAGAACATACCTCGTTTCCTTAGAAAGATCAATAAACGCTAATGATCATATTGACCTTATTCTCCGTCCTGTAGTGGTACCATTCGCAGAAAATGCTGGCCCTAATTTCTGTTTAATGCATGATAATGCGCGCCCGCATACCGCCGATGTTAGAAACTTTCTTTGAACTAACGAAATCCCTGCGTTACCTGTCCTGCGTAGTCGCCAGACCTAAACCCGAATGAGCATGCCTGGGATATGCTACAAAGAGGCGTTCTAAAAATTAATGATCACTTTAAAATCCATTAACAACTCTTTAACTATCTTCAAGAATTGTGGGGCACATTATCCCAAGGTGAGATGGACAATTTTATCATGAAAAAGGAAGTAATTTATGTAAAAACAACAGGGTACACCTCCTTTTTAATAATTTTTGCTATTTGTTTTACAACAAATTTACTTGTACCAATTGGGAGATATTTGTTGATATCCAAACGCTATAAAATATTTTTAAAGTTTTCGTCCGGACTACAATCGACGGCTGTAATGCCGTTTTAGGGGCCAAGCCTCATGTTCTGTGTCATTTTGTGATCCATAAAAGAAAAATAGGTTGCCTTTTTATTAGAAAACGTTAGGGATAACGGGTTATCTCGTAGTTTTAGTGCGTCGTTCTGCACTAGTAACGTAGGGAATGATAAAACAAATCGTAAAACTTTTAAGAACTTTCCTGATACTTTAGTGTGTAAAATTATGATGAAGGATTTCTTGAAATATAAAATATAAAAGTTTATTATTTAAAAATACATATTTATGCATGTACACTGGAATGGTCAATAGTATTTGTAGTTCTATAGAAAAAAACAACTAGATGGATTGAAATATACAGAGTGGCAAAAAAGGTGCGAATAATGCCTGTAACTTTTTAATCACCTAGTATACGAAAAAACCCTAAGGAAAGTTATTCAGTAAATTTTTTACCTGCATAAATTTTTTATGTCATTTTTGTTTGTTGTCATGGAGACCAACTTTGTTTTTTTAAATGGAACACCCTGTGTGTGACTGCATATTTGGATTCTTCTGGAAAAACTACGAACTTTTTAAATTTTAAATTTTCACCTATTTCCAACTGTTTCTGAGTTAATAACAGCTGAAAAATTAAATACTTCCTAATTATAATTTTACTACCTAGTACCTAACAGTTGAGTCAAGGTGTTTTCTGAACAGCGACTTAGTAGGTGTTAATTTTGATTTCCAGGTAAATAAACTGTTAAAGATTTCTAATTTGCTTACACAATGGCACTTATTAAAAAACGTACTAATTTTAAACCACTTATTAACAAATATGAGGCGATCGGAAGATCAGGTTTGTCAACCTTTCAATGAATTATATCCCAATAGGCATCCAATAAATCTGTCAACGGTGTGTCGAGTGGTAAAAAATTTCGAGAAACAGGCAGTGTTAAGGAAGCCGCTAGATCAGGGCGACTTAAAACAGAAACCGGGGAGACAAAGCTTTGGATATCATGCTCTTAATACAAGAAACTCCAACACAATCGTCCAGGGCATTGGCAACGAATTTTAATGTCTCTTATCGGTCAGTGAAAAATGTATTTAAGAAGAAGAAGTTGCATCCCTACAAGATAAAGTTGGTGCATGAGTTAAACCAGGAAGATCTTGATAGAAGAGCTGAATTTTTCGAGCTGATGATGGAAAGATGCAATAACGACAATAACTTCGCAAGAACCATCATTCTCTCAGATGAAGCTACTTTCCATTTAAAATAGACAAAATTATCGATATTGGTCAGCTGAGAATAATCACTGGTGCCAGGAAGTTCATACTCAGAGGCCCGAAAAAGTTAATGTTTGGGCGGGCATAGTTGGAAGACATATTGTGGGACCTTTTTTATAGATGGTAATTTGAATGCCGAAAAATATCAGAACCTTCTCAGGAATAACATAATTCCTTATTGCAGAATGGCTTTACTGGGTGCAGCAAAATGGAGCACTAGCACCTTTTGCGGCAAATGTTAGGCAATACGTAAACGAACAATTTTCAGGACGTTGGATAGGCAGAAAAGATCCACTGAGTGGCCAGCGCGATCCCTGGACTTAACCTTGCTCGACTTTTTTTTGTGGGGACACTTAAAGAACAAAGTCTACGTTAACCGTCTAAATGACATAACATCTTTAAAGGTCAGAATTAGTGCAGAAATTCGGGTCATATCAAAGGACTTCCTTCTTAACGTTAAAGACAGGTTCAGGGTCGACTGGCGCAGCAGAAAATGGTGATCATTCTAAACACCACGTCAAAACAAATTAGCCTGCATAGCAACCAAACCAGAAGAAACGACAGAAAAATTCATGCAGGTGAAATGTGGAGAATAATTTACTAAACAACTTTCATTAACTTTTAAACAAGCTTTTAAATTCATGCTATAAAGCGTTTTGTCAACTCCAGATTACAGATTTAGATAAACTGACATAAAAAGACACTGTCAATTCTTAATATCAGATTCACCTAGAAAATCGAAAATGAGTAGAATAATTTCTCCACGTAACCTACAACTTTCTTTAATTAAATTGTTATCTAATCTTTCTTGAAAGAATAGTCAAGGATACATCTTCAAAAGGTTAATGCAAATTATTAATTCTAATTTTCTGTTTTGTCTACTGCTTAAGGGCTTGTGTTTTTATAATTTAATATAATCTCCATAAACTTTAATACACTGTTCCAATGATCTTAATTATAGATTCATCCCTAAAGCAAGAATCCGAAAAACTGATAAACTTTGCTCCCACGGCTACTCTCAGCTCTTCGTTTAATAAAAATTGTTTCCATACATAAATTCTTTGACATGTGAAAACAGCCAGAAGTCAGAGGGAACTACATCTTTCAAATAGGGTGGAAGTTGCAACAATTCGTATTTTAATTTACTAATTTTCGCGAGGGTTTCTTTAGCTGTGTGAGAGATTAAGTGGTCTTGATGTTTTTTATTTTTTAAACCAGTTTTTTCTTACGGTTTTTACATCCAGCTAGTCTTCAAGGTAAAAAAAATATATTCTGAGTTAACTGTTTTACCAGTTTGGAGGTAATTCATAAACAAATTTTTTTTAGCATCCCATAAAACTGATGCAACTAACTCCTTGTTGCCCGATTTTTGAATCTTAACTCGCTTTGGAGCCTAAGTACAGTTCACACAACTCCTTAGTTTCTTGCTTTAATTCAGGATCTTGGGGTTATAGTTTTAAAAGACGCAGAAAATCCTTCGATCGTTTTAAACGCCCATTTACTGACAGCTCATAAAGGTTGTAAATATTTCATTTTTCGCGAATTGTAGGTCTATCCAGATTTTAATACGTTTGGCAAAAAAATATCTTATGGGAGTTTGCACGTAACAGTATTGCCAATGTGATGAAAAATTATTACCCTTAGGTATAATTATAACCTGGATACCAAAATATTCAGGGGGATTTCTAGAAGCATATCCTATAGTTTTGCTACGATTTCTATTGTTGATGCACTTCTTGGACGTCCTTTACGTGGAACGTCTTCAAAACATGTACAAGCACGTTTTAATTTAGCAACTTTATCTTTCTACTGATTTATAAGATCACTTTTAATAATCGCTCATGAATTTGTTTGGTCATAAACCTTTAAAATACAAATTTGATACTAAACTAAATTTAACGTTGATTAGCTGTTAATATACGAATGATTTGACACATATGAAACTTCACAAGTGTTCACACAAAAGGATCACCATTTTTAGAAAAATAAAACTACGAACCTAATCGCGCCACCTCTTATAGAACGACAAAACTTATTAAACTACCAGTTATTTGGTGATTTTTAAGTAACTACTTCCATGCAGGTACTACGCCAATGTCTCTTTGAAGTATTATCAGCATTTGCTATATTGTAAAAACAAAAGATAACAAACAAAAGGTAAGCACAAGCAACGCGAATAGCAGGACAATCGGGGATAGGCCGATGGAGTGAGAAACAAATGCAAAGCCTCGAAACAATTCAGGGTTTGCGAAACAATGGAATATCGGCAGCGAAGTTGGCAGAGCCGACCGCCATTGATATAGACTATAAGGGTTGATTTTGTTGATGGCCGATTTACCGATATACTTACCTGTGTGCTGGTATATAGGGGCTCCTATTGTATTATTTTATTGTATTAGTTCTATTTGGTTTTGAATAATAAAATCAATGATGTCTTAGAGTAACAGACCCGGTATTCTATTCATAGATCATTCTATCGTCCACAACTCGGCTATACCTATAGAGGGTGTCCGGGCAAATGTAAAAAATTGCCCGGATATAAAAAAACATAAAAAGAATCCTACACCTTCACATAAACTTTTTTTTGTATGGGGCTCCTCTTCGGAGATATTGGCTGGAATCAAGTTTTTTAAACATAACACAGGCCTACAAAAAAATAAGTGGTGTGTGGTGGCTGTCGGACTAGGTTTTCCTGGTGTATTTTTTCCGCTGAACATGAATCTGAAGTCAAAATTGGAGGTCAAAGAGCAAAAAATCGAGAAAACCACAAAAAACCGACACGGTACATTTACCGCCAGAAGCCTGCTACCACGGAATGTTTGGCTACGACTATACAAACTATAAGAGATACAAAAAAAATCATAGAACAAAAAAGAGAGCCTTTTAAATTGTCTATAAAATAGTTATATAAGCATTTTTGATAAGATAAAAAATATAGAAGATATATAAAAAAAAATTATTTTGACAAAAAATTTTAGTCCAAAATAGGTTTTTTTTTTTAATGTGATTTATTAGGTTTTTCTATTAATTAATCATTTGTTTTATTTATCTAAATCCCCAATCACTTAAAATTTGCAGGAAAAATCCAAATTAAAAAAAAAACAATTTTTTTCCAGGGGTGTACCTTGAAAAAATCCTGAAATTTCGGTTTTTTGATTATAACTCGAAAAATTTAGCATTTAGACAAAAAGGGTATATAACTTAAATTAAAGGTGTTTTAAAAATACATTGTTTATGTTATAAAAAATTTCGTTTATCTTTTATTGTTTTTAAGATATTGACGTTTAAAATTAAACAAAATATCTGAAATTATGCCTTATGCCTCGATTATTTGCTGTTTGACTCCCAATTTTGACTTTAGATTCGTGTTCAGAAAATTCTAGACCGACACCCAGCACACACACTTTTATTTTTTTGTGGGCCTGTGTCGTTTTTAAACCACCAGGTATATTCCAATTTTATTTTAATAAGATGTAAAACAAAGTAAGACTCTTTTAAATACTATCAAAGAGAGTGTTGTGAATTACTCATAGCTGCAAAGACTGACTAGCTATGATGCGCATGATCCCCCTTTTTTTCGCTCTGTATTGGTAAGAACTTTGAACAACGTTTTTTACAAACCTTTAACCAATGAGCTAACATCATAGATAGAGAAAGCATTTCATTCATAAACGCAATCAAGAGCTGCGGCCAACATATTTTTGTTTATTATTGGCGATAGAATGGTACAAGCATAGTTTGTACTTACTTGTAAAATGATAATCCAGGAATCATATCCGTCACTTACACACTTGGCACTGCCTTACCATTTTAATTTGTTAAAAGTACTTACACAAAACTAAAATTTATACAATTGTCACAAAAATTACCCAAAAAACAAAAAACATTTAAACTTAAACGCCATATTGAATGTGTCATCTGTCGAGCGAAGCTGAAGGTGGCGGAAGTACGCTTCTACGAAAAATCCGCTGTTGTCACGTTGTCGCGCCTTTATTAATAGCTGTCCAAAAAGAAAATAGTATTTTGACATCATTACTTTTCTGTGTTATACTTTATAGTAATAAATATAACAAATATTATTCACAGTTTAAAATACAATAGTAGAGCTTATTTTGATGTAATTTTAGGAATAAATTAAGTAAAATTTAATACTAATATACTATCAAGTAAATGAAACAGAAAGATACTTGGCAGCTACGCTTTATGACAAAATAGTATCTGTAGTAACCATTTTCCCGGGTTTTGGTGGACTTTATTGTTTCGAGTACAGAGGTTCATTCATCGCTAGGCAGAACCTTAGAATGTGCGTTTATGATGCCACGCTTATGCCAAATCAATGCTTTCTCCAGTTAAACTAACAGCTCATTGCCTTTAACTATTGATTAAAAATTAAGTACTCTTCATTAATGTCGCTAATCCTTACCGCTTTCGAAAAAACGTATTAGCCTTCACGGAGCGCATGTTGAACACTCTTAAGTAGTTTTTAACCAAAAATTTAACTTTTTATTGAAACTATTATGATGGTGACAGAAAATTTCTCTTTTTCATATTTAGGCTCTTGGGACCCAATATCTCCGAAGAGGAGGATTACGAGGATGGTTTTGAAAAGTCCGAGAGATGGCATTACCGGCGCGTATCGAGGTCATGTTTAGTTAGTAGCATCTGTTGAATGAACGCACACCAAGTGTCAGCTATATTGGTCTATTTCTTTGTGTTTGGCATTCGTGTAAATCAAGAAACTCGAGTGATTTTCAAGAAATGGACGAAAAAGAATTTCGTGTGGTCATTAAACATTACTTTATAAAAGGTAAAACGCCTCAGGAGACTAAAGAGAAGATTTATAAACATTATGGTGACTCTGCACCTTCGATTAGAACAGTTTACAAGTGGTTTCAAAATTTTCGGACTGGCCATATGAGCACAAGTGACGCTGAACGTTCTGGGCGGCCTGTGGAGGTCACGACTCCAGAAATCATTGATCAAATCCATGATATGGTGATGGATGACAGAAGAGTTAAGGTACGTGAGATTGCTAGTGCTGTGGACATCTCGACAGAACGGATAAATAATATTTTACATAAACATTTGGACATGAGAAAGCTATCCGCAAGATTGCTCACGCTTGACCAAAAACGGAATCGTGTGATGGTTTGCAGCTGTTCCAGAAGAATCCGAAGGACTTTATGCGTCGTTTCGTCACTGTGGATGAAACATGGATTCATTACTATACTCCTGAGACCAAACAACAATCTAACAAATGGGTTACCAAGGGGGAATCAGCACCAAAAAAGGCGAAGACCGTTCCTTCGGCCAAAAAGGTTATGGCGACTGTCTTTTGGGATTCGCAGGGGATAATCCTCATCGACTATCTGGAAAAGGGTAAAACTATTACAGGTGCATATTATTCATCATTATTGGACCGTTTGAAAACCGAGCTGCAAGAAAAACGCCCACGATTGGCCCACAAGAAAGTCCTTTTCCATCACGACAACGCACCAGCTACACCTCAGCAGTTGTGGTCGCAAAATTAATGGAAATGGGATTCCAACTCGTTTCACATCCCTCCTATTCTCCAGACTTGGCTCCCTCGGACTACTATTTGTTCCCCAATTTGAAGAAATGGCTGGCGGGACAAAGAGTATATTCATACGAGGAAGTGATTGCAGACACTGATCGATATTTTGCAGACAAATCTTATTATTTGGAAGGGATCAACAAACTGGAACATCGTTGGACGAAGTGTATAAGCCTAAAAGGAGACTATGTATAAAAATAAAAAAAGGTTTACCCCAAACAAGTAAGTAGTTTTTATTTTTGAACGGACTTGTTAAACCTACCTCGTATATGAAAAAAGTTAATATGAATTTGTAGTATTCCTTTTACGTGTTTTTTATATTCAGGTAATCTTCCATATTTTTCCGGACACCCTGTATAAGGATAAAAGAGATAGTTATTATAGTGGGGTGATTTGAATAACCCTTTTACGGGCAATGGCAGATGGGCCGTGCGCGCGCGCAGTTAGATATTACAGATGGTATCAAAACAATGACCAGCACCATGTTTAACACTTTGTGCTACATCCATCTTAATCAGATTATTTAACAATTATTGTAAAAAACCTTTGGTTATTCTTAAATTGCCATTTTTTATATTTTTCCCCGTATCTCTTAAGCAAGAGAAAATTTTCAGATTTTGATTTTACCTTTTTAAGATTGACCCAAAAAGAGCACATGACGCCTTTATTTCTTTTTTGATAGCACTAGCAATTACTAGATACCCTATAAAAAATGTTAAAAATGGGACACCCTGTACATACGCCTCTTAAACGATGCTCCGATTCGTTCTGTATCTAAAAGATTTGTGGATCAGTGCGTTGCTGCCAGTGTCAGACCAGTCTTGCCAAATATCTATATCGAGAAAATAATCAATACGTTCCACAATAACTCGTTGATTTCTCGTTTTACCTGCTAATGTTAGTCGTAAAACTCAAAATACTTTGGGTACCCGCATGTAGGTCCGGACTTAAAATTTTCTTTAATTATTATTGTACCTACGTTTTGATATATTATGTAGGTTATAGGCAAATTGCAGGTGTTGAATGTAATGCAGAGTCTTTTCTTCTTTCTTCATCAGTCGTTTGGAGTTTGTCAAGGTATTTTCGTGTGTGTTATTAAGCATCCAAAATAGCTAACCTAAATTATTAATATAAGTAGGTAATCAGGACCTGTACCCTTTCAAAAGGTGCGGTGCCTACACAATAGATATTTGTCAGGCAACCTATTTATGATTGGGTTTTCCACTAAGGGTTGTAATTTAAATTTTATTGCGGTCAAGAAATCAACGAAATATTGTGAAACGTACCATACAGACTGATTTATCTTGTCAAACAGTTTTAATGTAAAAATTATTAAAAATTATATTAATGGAAATTATGCAAGAATATTTTAATCTACAAATAAATGTTTTAATGTCACTTTCTCTTCGAACGACCCTGTATTGTACCAATTATCAAATAATATGTTTTGTTCTCTCAGCCGAGCAATAGAGATTTATGGAGGACTTCTGCGGAAGATTTGCGAAGTCATTAGGAAACCCGAAAAATATTAGTCTTTGTTGCCAAGAGGCAGCAAGGATTTTACTGTTCTTAAGATTCAAAAAGAAAAAGAAAAATAATTAATTTTTATTTTAAGACTGATAGTCATAGTAAAAAGTATACCCTCACAAGATATTATATTATGAAATGTTGCTTGACTTCTTTATAATTGTTTCAGATGTATTTGATTTGATTTAATAAGAAATTTGCGAATTAATTTGGAAAATAAAAAAAGGTAACAAGAAATACATGAAATGCCAAGACAATAACACCGGTACAAAAAAAGTAGTCTGATCTCGGGATCCCACCATAGTTTATTTCAGTATTTTGGGTCACTGAATCCGAATCTGTAACCCTTTGACCCAATCACGTCAAGGTGATTTGAAGGTTAAATCGAGGAAAAACTGCCATACCTAGATGTATTTTAGGTAGAAATGATCTTGACCCCGGCGTGATGGGATCAAATTGAACCCTGATTTCGGATTCAGCGACCCAAAATACATATGGGTACGGTAGTTTTCTTGGCCTAAACGTTTTTCCCTAATTTGACCTTGAAATGACCTTCACTCTGACGTGATCGGGTCAAACGGACCCCGGATTCAGTTGTAGCGACCCAAAATACAAATAAATACGAAATTCTTTTTAATGAAAAAAATGCGACGTTTTTAAAAACGAACCAATATACAAAGCAGTCAAAGCTCCTTATTCACGCTTCCTTTATTCGCGGATTAAAAAAATGCGACCCAATTCCTTTATTCGCGGCTAAAGATTGCTTTATTCGCGGATCTAATCGGTACATCGTACATACACATTGATAAAAAGGATTGCAATCTCCTACCTACCTACATATACAACCGAATATTATTTGTAAACGTCGTCAAATGGACTATTAGCCGAAATTGCGAATGAAATAGGACGAGATGGGTTCGAACAGATAGAATCAAGTGACATTCAGAGGTTGCTTGAATCGTATGATGAAGATTTGAGTGAAACTGACTTTTTCTAAATTCACAGCCCATTGAAGAAGAGGCTTTAACGAGCACGGGAAACGTGATATTTAATTTGAAAAGCCGTAGTGAAGGTTTAAAAATGGGGTTAACAGGCAAATTGCCAATGCCACTGCTAAATATGTCTGAATTAAGGGAGCTTTTAAAAAATGCCAAGCAAGAAAAAATTACGAAATTCTTTAAACCATTGCCTAAGCCTGAAGATAATTATTAATTAATATGGTTAAAAACTTAAATTAAAGTCATTTTTTATATACTTGTTTTTTATTTTGTCACCTAGGAACGTATCCCCTATAATCCCATATAAATTACCATCCCATATTTACGATTTCTGTGTTCGCGGCATTTTTAAGGAACATATACCCCGCCACTTTTGCTGTATTCATTTTATATAGTCTCTTTTGTTTCAATTTAAATTATTTTCCAAGTATTCTGTCAGATTCTACAGGTAAAAACGTTTTTTTTTTTAATAGAAGAAAAGTCACAAATATGGCTCTGTTCATTCCTTGTTAAAAGACCCTACACTTATTCTTTTCTTCATTCTTCAGCAACAAATTAACTGGATATGGTTTACACAAAAACTGTAAGAATTTAAAAAAAATTGCTTCTTTAACTCCATAATCCTAAAAAAAAATATTGTCCCTGATAAAATCCCTTTAAATCTTAACCTTATCAATCTCTCCAAAGCACTACTATCCCTTTCCATTACAGGATAACTTATAAATCAAAATATTATATCCGTAAATTCTGAAGCAACTTATGACTGTAATCCCGCTTCTGATTCGCAATTCAATAAATTTCCACGTTTAGAGGTATCTTCACGCAACACCAGCCATCATAAGTATTGTTGTAAATAATGTAATTGTAGCACATGTAACGCTTTGTTACAGGTTGGCGGATACACCTTAGTTTATATCTGACATAGAAACGTTCCGCTTTTCACATCTACCCTTGTTAGACGGTACAATTGTTCAGCGGAATGGGAGATCCCTTTGTACGTGTAGGCTGTCATGTTATTATTTTCTTTTATAGGTGTAGAAACTGAAATTTTAGTTTGAAAAGACAGACAGGACTGTAATGTGGGCATCTTGCCTATCCCTGATAATTGAATAAGGTTTACACGAAGATTCTTATAACTTTTGTAACATCATATACAGGGTATCCAGATAGAGTAGGAAGTATTTGTATCTGTGCTGTCCATGCAACAGCGCAGTTCAGAGGTGCGCCGTAAGTATAGGTTGTCGAACTACTTTTTGGAGATTTAGTAGCCATGGAAGTGTACCCAAAAGAGCATCGCGCTATTTGTGTACGCGCCTATTATCGATAGTTACAGCTCAACGTTTATAACGTGCAGAACTTAATACACGGAATGCACTGAAGGACGATACCATCAGAAAATAGATTAAAATGTTTAAAAATACCGGTTCGACTGTAAAAATTCACAATCCAGATCGCCCGCGCCCTTTTCAAATCCAACAAACGATTGAAGAAGTGAAAGTTCTAGTGCGTGAAAATCCTTCTAATCAGTTCGCAAACGCAGTCAGATTAATTGTCGTTGGACACGATTCTAAAGCAAGATATACATCTTACATCCTACAAAATTTAGTTCGTTCAAAAACTAAACGTTACCGACTATCCTCTCCGACCGAATTTTGCAATTGAAATGCTTTAACATTTCCCAATGTTTAAAAACATTATGTTTAGTGACGAAGCGAACTTTCACTTAAATTCTCATGTAAACAAACAAAACTGTCGCTACTGGACTAACAAAAACCCAAGACAGAAACATGAAAAACCACTACATAGCCCAAAAGTTGTGTGGGCTGTCATGTCTGGTTAAGGCATCATTGGGCCTTATTTTTTTGAAGACCGATGAGGGCGAGCACTTCCGGTAAACATTAAACGGTATTGTGACATGTTAAGGAACCTTTTGGTTCCACAACTGCAAGAGTTTGAAGTTTTTAATGTGGAAACATGGTTTTAACAAGATGGCGCCACTTGCCATACACCTCAAACCAATCACTTGAAGTTGTCAATTAACTTTTCCCAGAAAAAGTTATCTCTCGTCGAGGCACTATCAACAGGCCTCCCAGAAGCCCCCATTTTTCACCCTTTGATTATTTCTTATAGGGATATCTTTAAAAGAAAGTTTATAAAATCAAACACAACATTCGTACCGTTACCAGAGAGCTGTGTGGACGCGTAGTGAATAATTTTCGTTTGCGTAGAATAGTCCAGACAGTATCAATTTTGGAACATAATCTTTGGCATAAATTTCCAAACCTGTCAAAAAAATAACTTCTAACCGTTTCGTGATAACTGTATCATGAAAAGGTTGAGCATCACCAGCCAAAACGTTGTGTACAAATTAACAAATAAAGAATGGAAGTCCAAGATTCTAGTGTTATCGACACCATAACATTGTCCAAAACCTTTAAGGAAACATCATATATAATGTTAATTATTTAATTAAAATAAAAAACAAGCTGCCAAAAGAAAATTAGTACTGCCATGTTGAGATGCTGGTCAATATTTTGCTTTACGGTTTTATTTTTTTAAAATGATAGTACTTTCTTATAAACACGTATGAAGTTTCATGTTGATCCGAAGTATATCACCTTCAATTAGAACAGTTGAAGGATGTGCCAACACCAGAAACTGCAGCAAAACTGTAGGTTATACTTTTGGAAGATCGTCGATTATCCGAGAGAGATTTAGTTAAAGCCCCAGAAATTTAGTTGGCCGGGTAAGCAGTATTTTGGCTGAAGTTTTGGGTTTCAAAAAGCTGTATGGACAATCGGTCCGCATTTGCTAACAATGAAACCACAACACATTCGAATGTCATTTTTCTGCAAACATTTAATAGGTTTCAGAAAAAAATAAATTTATTTTGAGCGTTGAGTCGTTTCACTGTGGATGAGACGTGGGTCTACCGTCATGATTCTAAATCAAAACACCGTGCCCTTGTGGACACTTCCAGCAGGAATGTGGTCACCCTCTTCTGGACCAAAGGACACGCTCACTCCAAAGCCAACCGCATCGCTGACTCGTTGGCCAGGAAAATTACTGAGACCAAACCATTTAGACCCGAACCTTTCATAGGCCTTACAGAGTCTACGATGAGGAACCTAATTAAAAAACACTTTCATCAGCAGTTCAAAAGACGGTGGGATGAAACAGTAAACTGTAACTTTTCCAGGGAGTTACTGAACTGACAGAGATACAGCTAAATGTTACTTGACAATGCCCAGGGTGAACCTTCGTCTAATCACGGGCGTTTTACTGGACATTGTACACTGCGAAAGCACCTCTTTAGAATGTCTATAAATGACACACCTTTGTGACTGCCCTGCACTCTCGTCCAAGAGAAGATCCTTGCTGGGCAGATATTGGCTTTCCTTGGCCCACAATAATGTCATTCCTTTCGGCGAAGTCGTCACTTACTTAAAATCAGTGGGATGGGTGGCGTACTGAGTGAGGATTTCCTTTAGGAGGTAGCACAACGGGCCTACTGTGTCCTAAGTGTTGTGATGTTCATCGCCCTCCTCACTTTAAGATTTAGATTCTGAATCAAAACAATAGTCTGGAAATCGACCAAAAAGGTGTTAGCATCAGTTTTTTGGGATGCAAAAATAATTTCATTCGTGAATTATTCCAAACTGGTAAAACCAAAAACCTACATTATTACTGTTAACTTTCTAAACTAGATGGATGTAAAAATTAGTAAGAGAAAATATGGTTTACAGAAGATAAAAAATTATCTCTGATCATACTGTTTAAAAGACTATCCCGAAAATCAGTAAATTAAAGAACATTGTTGTAACATCCACAAGATTATAAATCTAGTGGATGTGACATATCAAAAAAATATATTCATGGAAAACGATTTTCACCAAACGAAGAGGTAATAGCACCCGTGGGAGATTATACCTATTAAATAACAAAAAGTTTTTCAACCAATAAAATCGTGTTTTTTCTTGTTGAACGACAAAACCTATTGAACAACCTGGTATATTAACTCGAGTGCCGAATGACGTGATGGTAAATTCACACAAGATAAATACATCTTCAGAAAAAACACCCCATTGTTTGATTTCGCTATAACACCAATGAAAACAAGCTTCCACAAATACAGTATTACGTTTTGTTTATCTTCAATTTCCGCAGCTTTCCGTTTGTTTACCTTTTACATTAACCTCCGCAATAAGTCAATTAAATGCCGCATTAAGAAATAAGGTCTGTATATACAGGGTTTTTTTAGGATATTAATGTATACAGTTCACAAAAGTCTGAATAAAAGTTGTCTGTGTCACGAGGAGGATTTAAATATAAACCGAAATTTGGCTGTAACCCTTTAGACTACTGTAATTAAGTGTTTTTATTCCCTTAATCTACGCAATGTTGCCATCGTTGTGGGAGTATCATTATGCAATTTTATGGAATGTTTTTAGTTGGACGCGAAGCCACTCATGCACAAACTCGGCAATATTATCATCGTCTTAAAAGTTTAAGCCCCTAATACCTCTCTTGGTGGTCCAAAGAAAGATTGATTCTGACTTGAATGGTAAATCCAGGTTCGTCGCAATCACTTAGGGATTTTAAAATGCGTCAGGTCGATCTTGGTAAGCTTGAGAAGCTTAAAAAAGACTTGAACACCTTGCTGGTTTTGTTCCATAGTAAGCTATCTGGCTACGCTTTTTGCGAGAGTTTTTTTGGTAATGCAGATAAAAATGGATGATTTCCTTAACGCTACCAACGTTTATTTGTAATGTTTGTAAAATTTCAAGATAAGAAATTATTTTACTAGGTCAGTGGCAAAGTTTCAACCGTTGTTTAGCCCTCCTTAAACCTCTAACTCCAAATAAACACCTGGGTTTTTGGTAAGGTGAATTCCCCGTGTTATGCCTGCAGTATTTGCAATATATCATTTAATTTGGAATCATGATTTACAAGAAATCTAACTTTTATGCGTTATGCAATAGAAACATGACCTGCCTGCTTTTTCTTTTTGACAATTGCTAAAAAAAACAATGGAAGTAACTAGGGCATTATGCACGCCTTCTAAATAGCCTATGGCAAAATGCTTAGACCAGGCTAGGGCTATTCGCTTGGTTCTGAGAATAAATTTTGCAGTTATATTTAAACCGACTCGCGTATATTGTAGAGAATAGAGTTGTTCGGATCAGATAAGCCCTAGGCCATTCCGATCTAAGATCTTTTGTGGGTACCCTACGTTTTCTAGTTGATCTTTAGAATTTGGAGACTTCTCGAAGTTGGCCATGTTTCGGAAAGAAAGATTAATTTATTTTCACTTATTTTTTAAAAATCTTTAGACAGTTCACGAATTCTAAGGCCTAAGTACTAACGTACCGTGGGTGTCTTAAGTGTGGTGAGAGGAAGTTTGTTCACACGGGTGTTAAAAATTTGAAGACTAGAAGAAGGAAAAACTTCTGGGGGTAGCAGGTTCCATAGTCTAAACATTCTTGGGATAAAGAAACCTTTTTCCAATAACTTCTCTCGATATTTTTAGAAATAAATTTGAACAATGTAATAAACACATATTAAATATTATAATATTATCCTATTATAAATTAACAAATAATTAAAAAATATGTGTTACCTGTTTCATGTATTAAAGATAAACATTAACATTAAAAAACACGATAGAATAATATTACTGAAAATAACTAGATTAAGAATTTAAAAAGCCGCCTTACTACTTTTAAAGTCGGACAAACATGCAGGTGTTTTGTATTCAATATACTAAAAGCATTATTCCCTTTGTTTTTGATAACCAGCCTTGTGCGAAACAAGGGGGGAAAAGGTGAGCTGAGACAGTAGTTGGGTAATTGAGCTCGAATCGTAAGTTGCGCTGGAAAGCCAGAAATGCATCCTCAAGTAAGACACTTATCGTGCCACAGAATGTAAGACATTTGTAAAGTTACTGAGAAAAAAAGGTTATTTTTAATAAAATTTTATGTTATCAATATGGCTGGTATTTTTTACTGCAATAAAGCCCCCCTCTATAAACAAGCTAGACACAAGGTCCTTGGCATCCTAACATACGATTAACATTTTAAAAATTAAACAATAATTATTTAATTTATATTTTTTCACATATTTTGTTAGTTGTTTAGTTAAACACTTCAAAATACTTGTTCTTATTTTCCGCACACAAGTAGATTAAATATTCACTCTATTCACACATTTTAGCATCAATTTAGGATTTTGAAACTTGCCTTTTGTCAGCCTGTGGCATACCAAAGTGTTTAATAAGCATATTTTGTCTGCAAAGTTTCAGAGTACTCTGAACTCCAGCCCATCAAATTTCGACATTACACTAATTGAATAACTCTGTCAAAACTTAATTAAAGTAATAGGAATTTATATAAAAAATAAGTATTGATTTAAACAAAAAAACAGCAATAAGAAGAATTCCTAAAATAATTTAAAAAAAAAGGTTTGCTAATAAAATTAAGAGCTCTCACGGATGCCAAATATTTAGAAAGGGTTGAATTTATATTTACTTTTAATTTATTTTTTAACGAAGTGAATTAAATTAAAATTGTTGAAATGTTTATTTAAGGATGAAATTTTATCAACACACTAACATTGATCCGTTTTAAAAAATAATTTTTATGCAGGTAAAGACTATATTGAGCTCTGTCGGAAAAACGTACATGAATATTATATACTAATGAATATTATTACCTAATTTATAATAGTACCAAAAACACTAATGTAAAATAAGGGCCAGTTTCCATTTAAAAATCACGACCTCGTAAAATACTAAACTCCATATTAGACCAAGTTCTTTTTTGACTTGGCAAATTATTTAGTAATCTGTCTGTATTAACGAAAAAACTGTCTATATTAACATCCACTAATACGAAAACATCCGTAAAAAACTTGCCAAATCAAAAAAGAACTCTAATTTAAGATCTCAGTACTTTAAGAGGCCGAGATGGTATGATCTCCTCTCTTCTTCCGAGTTTAGTAAAGGGAATAAAACCCGCCCGTAATTTGGATTCTGGGACGACTAGTACTAGCGGTACAACTGATATTTTAAGAGAAAACTACATTTTGTGTTAAAAGCAAGCCACTTGGTACAGGAGTAGTTAAGACCATTTTAAGTCATTTGACCCGTAGTGATTTTTGATTGTCCCTGGAGGCGGGTGGGGTGGGGGTTAACGAACTATCTCTTAAATTGTTGAAAATGCTAATGTTAACCGATAATGACAATCAGAGTGCCCTTTTCGCATAATCTGAGGTCAAGGAGTTCGAATTTGTTGTTATTTTGTTTATTTAAATTCCAGAGTTAAATATTTCGCACTGTTATTGCGGTTTTTGAGGCAAAATTTGTAAAATTGTGATATTTAATACTTTTGCTCTATTCAAATTCATTTTTAGTTAAGTTGATGGTAATAAATCAAAGTAATTTATTTTAAATAAATTTAAAAAAGGCCTCATGAAAAAATTAAAAAAAATAAATTTAAAATTAAAAAATATATAATTTTTTTAATAGGAGTTCGTCGTCAGGATCTGCCAACTAAGGGTAAGGTTTTTTTTTGTGTGGCTAAACCATATCGTCATAAAATTTAAAAGTTTTTTTTTCTTACAGGAAAACTACCTCGTAATTGAAAAGATTATTTAAGACATGATGAAAACAAGGCTGAGTTATTTACTTTCCTTTCTAAAGAACTTCTGGTATTGCTGAAAGATATGGACTTTGTCACTAATGTTGGTATGGCAGTCCAATCATCTGTTGCCGTAGGATCAGTTCTTCGTAACATCAGTCTTAAAGGCTTGGAAAAAGCAGATGGAAGAATAATTCTGCACACAATGGATATGGTGTGCAGTGGAGTAGAAAGGATTGTCATTCGCAGTAGTGACACTGATGTATTGGTACTAGCTGTGTCATTTTTTCATGAGTTCCAGACGAAAGGACTGAAAGAACTATGGGTATTATTTGGCACTGGAAAGACTCGTCGATACGTATCTGTACACAATCTGGCATCCTTTCTGGGTGAGCGCAAGGCTCCAGCTCTTCGTTTCTTTCACTGCTTGACGGGTTGTGATACAGTGAGCTACTTTGCTTCTCGTGGAAAGCGTACCGCATTCTCAGCTTGGACCAAAGAGGAAGAGACGGAGGCTTTCTTCAAGCTAAGCCACCCAGTAAATTTACCATTGCCAGATGATGTACTCCATACGGTCGAAAATTTCATAGTTCGGATGTATGGAGTTAAAAATGACGAAATTACCACCGTGAATGGCGCTCGGCAGTTTATGTTTTCTACTTTAAACCGTCCTCTACAAGCCATACCCCCTTTCCGAGGTGCATAAATAAAACATATTAATCGTGCTGCATATCAGGCTGGACAGATTTGGGAAAAGGGCGGCCGACGGTAGCAAACCACCCCCGCCGGAAAACTGGGGTTGGACAATAAATGACGGTAAATGGCAGCCTGTCTGGACCAATGATCCATCGATTTGGGCAGAGTGTAGGACTCTGGATAGGTGCGGCTGCAGCACCAGTTGCGAAACTCAAAGATGTAAGTGCCGCCGTTTCGACCTTCCATGCACCCCCGCGTGCAAGATGTGCAAAGGTTCTTGTAGAAACCAGGAGTAAGGTAACAAGTCTTTATCCATTCTTCGTAAAAAAAATGTATTTTTTTCTTTTTCAGTAAAAATGTGGGAGATACAGAAGAATTGTTACATGGCGATCGAGAATTTTTTTGAAAAGTCGATTTTTTATATATTTTTCTAGTAAATTTCATGTTATTGTGTATTGCTTTTTTTTTTGTAAAATCTGTTTGTAATTAGTTATTTTGATTTGCCATCATCCGCCTTTCAAAAATTGACCATTAATTAATTAATTGATCATTAGAGTACGAATTTTGAAAATTATCAAATTTTGGACCAAAAATACGTTTACAGTGCCAAATTTTAAAAACGAAACTTTGGATGTGTAAAATAACTATAAATCTAAACTCTACGACCTCGAATTATGCGAAAATGACTCTCAGATTGTTATTATCGGTTAACATTAGCAATTTCAACAATATGAGGGGTAGTTCGCTACACCACCCCCACCCCGCCTCCTAAGGGACGAATCAAAAATCACTACGGGTCAAATCACTTAAAATTGTCTTTCTTAACTACTACTGTGCCAAGCGACTTGCTTTTAACACAAAACGCAGTTTTTTTTGCGTACCGCTAGTACTAGACAATGATATTAGAAACTCAGGTTTAATTAGATTGCAAACTTCTAAAATACCCTCTAAATATACGATATTACCGCCCCTGCTTCAGATCGTTCCGGGTAAAAATATGCAGTTTTTAGAATTATTCCTTTACTTCTGTCCTAAAACCTACTTTCATACCAAATTTCAAGTTTCTACTCCCTCGGTCCTCCCTAATTTTCATGAGTCAATGAGTCAGTCAGTCAGTAGTAAAATGGCGATTTTCAAAGGTAATTAGAATACTTCTGTGAATTTACATACCAAATTTCATAACTTTATGGAAACTATAACGAAGTTATGATAGGGGAAAAATACGATAAAACCTTTCGTGTAAATACACCCTGCGTGCTTCATGCCGGAACTTGGCCTGGCGAACTACTGTGAGTCTAGATAACGCGAATTGAGCACTGGTCCAATTTTAAATACCTATCTATGTATAGTATCCTAATACTTACGGTAAACCCTTTACTTAACCATTTGGTAAAACCCGAAAAATATTAATGATTAATGATTATATTTTATCGTACAAGGTACAGGTGGCACCAAAAAGGCGCCCACAAAAAAATGTGCATTTAACTAACCAGAACAACAAATTGCTACGACCAATTTAATAGTAACTTTTATTTAATGCACCCATCATAGTTTGTATGTGTAAATGGTGTAAATAAAAATCTAGTCAGCCATACTAGATCCAGCTATCTTAAATGCTTGCGATTCCAGCTTGGGATTCGTTACCATTACCTTTTTAATCTCAACATACCTTTAAAAATTTAAAAAAAACTATTTTTGTTGGTATTTTTTCTTGAATTTTTTGTATTTTAGACGGTTTCGTGTTTAGGAGAAAAAAATATTTCGGGATACATATATCGCATGTAAGGTATAGAACACTTTTTTTGTGGGACTGTGTAATCAGTAGACGTCCCCTACGGAAGATTTCAAACTACTGAAAAATTTGTCCAGAAATACGCTTTTAATATTTGGATCCCACCATTTTGTAAACTGTCCTCCTCAAGCATAATATGATTGTTTAACCACCTTTTTACGTCCTGAGCAGGCGCACCAAGATTTGTAGAAGGTTCTCTCTGTTCGTGCATTAATTCTTAAAATAATATAATACAAAAACGAAACAAGCAATAACTAAACACGTGCACAATGCTACATAGATCGTTCATTACTGTAAAATTATAGTCCGCATCCTTTTGGCAGCTATGACTGCAAATAAATGCAAAAAAGCGATTTTTATTGGTGTTATTAAATTATAAAATATTATTTTACGTTGCTCTTATTGAATTGTTGAGCAATATTTTCATCTCAATCTCATTGTATAAAAATCATTCTATTAACATTGTAAATAAATAAGTACCTTGCACATATTTTTTCATTAGCTCAACATAACCTTTTATACACAAAAACACTTCTCAAATGTTTTTTAAATACGAAAACTAATAAGTATGTCAAATTTAAAAATAAAACAATCAGGCTAAAATAGCATCTGGGTGTTTAAATACCACGTGACCACAGTGCATCAAACAGTATGTGCAAAGGGCCTATTTTAACATGACAGTGCAGGCACGTTGCCACAGTTTATTTAGAGAATCTGCAAATGTACAGTATTTAAGAGTTTTTTTAACACACGAACTGACATAAAGAAAAATATATAGATTTTTAATTTTTTTCTGCTCCTTAGTAATATGAGATTAGTTTTTGTGTATTTTTATCATATTTCCTTGGATGTGATGCATTTCCCATTTCTGTTCCGTTTAATGCGCCTTAAGAAAAAGCTATTAGTACTAAATATAATATGTCTATTATAAAAAAACAAAAATTAACTTTGTTTACATAATATATTTCAGAAATTATTATAATCTACCATCGAACTAAAATCTAATTTTTCATTCTTATCAGAGTCATATTTAATATTTTTTATATATTTTGCTTACATCTGAAAATCTAGATCAGATTTAATCTAACTCTCAATCTCAACCCTTTGGCAAATAACATTAAAGATACATTTTTATTTAAAAATGTTTTATGGTGGTCATTGTTAATGCGATCAAGAGCTGCATAGCATCATAAGGCAAGCAAGTTTGAGACACTAGGGTCTAGTTTATTATCCTTCTATTCATTCTCGGATCATAACAAAAAGCTAAAAATCCAATAAATTTACAAAAAAGGGGCTACCAGAATTTAGGAAAAACCGAGGAAAATCCACCGTAAAAGTAGAAATTTAATAAATAGGGCAACGCAAGGCAGACGCACCTACCCTACCTCATGTCGTTACAAGTCGTTTTGGTCCAACGTCGGATTTAAAGGGCCAGAAATGAACTTTAAATGAAAATTACGCCGAATATTTCCCGCATATGGTAAAGTAACCCATGAAAGAAGTGCAATTTTTGTAAATTTACAGCGGTAAGTGTACTGCGGAAATCGAATTGCATCGGGAGTTTATATTGTTGACGAAACGTCAAAGCGGGTTTTTATTGTTACCAAACGTCAAAAAATGTCATATTCTGACATTTAACGTCATTTTATTGAGTGACAGCAGACAAAAAGTCTGTCAATAAAATATATAAAATATTAATTTTTTAAAAATATTTAAATATTTAAAGTATTATTGTTTAAAAAATATTTAAAATATTTGGTAATTTACATTTTATTATACTGTCACTGGTATTTACCTTATTGTAACCTCGACTAACCAAAACTGTAACTTTTCTATCCCTTTGATGACTTGAAATACATATTATTTTTAAGATAAATTTAATTTCTCTTCATTTAATAAATATTAATAATACACAAATTTATTTTTGTCTATGATTATTTGACGAAAAATAATATTTTCAATTTAATCGAAATAAAATAATTCAAATTTATAAAGTAGGCCATTCAACTGCGGTCCATAGCTCCAACATAAAACTCTAAAATCATAAATTTTGTTGAATTAAAAGAAATAATATTTTGTTATTTTATTAGAAAATTATTTATAAAATAATAGGGTTTTCCATAAAATTCAATTTGCTGTAATCGTTTTAAGAGAAATTGTTTGTACAGGTTGAGGTAAACATAAAACTAAAAGTTGTTCCAATAAAATTTATTCTAATTCGATTTTAAAACCAGTATTAAATATTCATAAAATATCTTGTTTAAAAAATATTCAAATATTTAAATTTACTAAATTCAAGTTCTCCAATTAATTCGGGAAATATTCAAATAAATTACACTCGTGCATCAAAATAACCAGATAATCTTTTCATTCAACGTTTTTTTTAACAAATTGCAATTCGCGGAGTCGGACTTTTTGCAAAAATATCAAAACAAACTCTTGCAATTATAAAAAACACATTTCATTCAAAAATTATTGATGATTTTGAGGCACTTGTGCAATTACCCCCAAAACTATTTTTTTCCGAGAAAGATACTTAGCAGGTGGTTTTTAACTATGCAAAGGAAGAGATTTAACGCATTGTTGATTCAAAATAAATTATGCAAGAAGCGGATACGAGGTACATAGTTGCAGCCAACTATTCAACGATAAAGCTCGATACAGACTATACATATCTGCAAGGGTAATAAAAATAATTGGAACTAAGCTTACAGCAATCCCATTTCGCATATTAAACAACCCTTTTGCGCTTTTTTGTTTAATGAAAAATTAATTTCCATCCCCATTATACATATTAAATGGCAATCAAAAATTCTAAAAAGGGTTAGGTATAGGCACTGTATTATTCTGAACGTAATAAAGGATTTTGTACAAGGCAAAATAAATTAATCCTAATAATACATGTAAACTGCGGACTCTACTCGGGGTTGGACATTTTAAAAGTATTACCATAAAAAATATATAATTTTCCAACGAATTTACCAGGGTCAAATCAATTTTAAAAATCTTGAATAAACGAGAAAATTGAGGTCTGTGTTGTGCATGCAAACTACAGCTTAGAACGTGCATTTTCCGGGAGAATAGTTATTTTTATTATCCACATGTACGAGGGGCCTTATATGTTCTGGCCTTGACCAGGGAGGGCATCGCAACATTAAACTTAAAAAAAAAACATAACACAGCCCCACAAAATAAAAAAAAGTTGAAGGTCCGAAAGACTTGACTATGATATCTTTATGTTTTTGAGGTCGCTGAATCCGAATCCGGGGTCAGTTTGACCCCATCAGGTGAGGGTCAAGAGCATTTCAAGGTTAAATCTGCAAAATTAATCGCAACCAAATTTGAACAGGGTATACCTATGTTTTTGGGGTCACTGAATACGAATCCGTGGTCAGTTTGACCCCATCAAATTTGGTTGCGATTTGACCTTGAAATTCCGTACACAAAAAAATTGAAGGTCTGAACTACTTGGCCCTGGTATCTCTTTTTTTTGGAGTCGCTGAATCAGAATCTGGGGTCAGTTTAACCCCATCAGGTTAGAGTCAAGAACATTTCAAGGTCAAATATACTAAATTTGTCGCAACCAAATTTCAAGAGTGTATATTTATGTTTTTGAGGTCGCTGAATGCGAATCCGTGGTTAGTTTGACCCCATGAAATTTGTTTGCGATTTGGTCTTAAAATGCCCTTGACCCTCACCTGATAGGGTCTGACCCCGAATTCGAATTAACTAACCCCCAAAAATAAAGAGACCATGGTCAAGTTTTTCGAATCTTTAATTGTTTTTGTGAGGCTGTATAATTTCGCAGATTTGGCCTTGAAATATCTCTTTATCATGACCCGATGGGGTCAAACTGACCACTGATTCGTATTTAGCGACCTCAAGAACATGAGTATATACTCTTCAAAGGTTGCGATTAATTTTGCAGATTTGACTTTAAAATGCTCTTGACCCTAATCTGATGGAGTCAAACTGACCCCGGATTCGGCGACCGCAAAACATAAAGTAAAAATTCAAATCTTACGAACCTTTAACTTTTTTTTTATTTTGTTGGGCTGTGTAATTTTTGTATTCGATATCAAGAGCTAAAACTTTCTTTTCAGAAAACTCCTTTATATTTTCTATTTCGATAAAGTATAGATTGGAAATCAAAACTGATAAGTATACATACACAACTTTTATGTCCGAACGTTGCAACTCATGTATTAATCAATTGTTTTTAAAATTTATAATTCTAGACAGACTTGATTTTAAAATCTCAAGGGTATCTTATATTTTTTTAAAGTAAAAGTTTATGCAGTTTAATTTTCTGAAAGAAATATTAAGAGCCAGTAAAGTTGTAGCGAGTTAAACATAAAAAAGCGTAATTTTTCTTCTCGCATATTAGGTTAAAATTGCCTTTTTATATGCTATTCAAAATAAGGAAAAATAAGGGGTAATACGGAACAAATTGGTAAGAGCAATTTTATGATTAATCAAGGTTCTTGGGTGCCTAAATATGAAAAAATTACATAGTGTTTCAAATTTAAAAAAAAACAATTTTTTTTACCTTTTCATCTTATAGTACATATTAAGGAAAGTATTTCAAGTCAATCTGGATAAAACTGTGGGAGACAATTTAAAAATACCCCCCGTTCCACTCGAACAAACGCGAAATAGCGGAAACAATGTAAGTCACTGCGCGTCACTCATGCGTTTTTCTCAAAACAACATTTTCGATGGCGGTAGAAACAATATCTCAAAAACTATTATTCCGATCTTATTAAAATTTTGCACACTTTTTCTACATAGTATTGACGTCATATTCGACTGCAACACCCTTGAAAACACAAACTAAAACCAATAGTGCTCATTCACCTATCAACCCACTATCTCGTTAAATAAGTGTTATAATATAGTTTACAGAGCCAAATAGAAGCTCTTTTGGTACCTAAAATTTAACAGCAAACCACCAGTACCATCTTTTAAAAAGTGGTACATAGAACAAAAAAAAACAAAATCTATTCAAAAGTTAGCTTTTCTCTTTTTGTAAAAAATTGCCACTTTTAGAGTGAAAAATTTTAATTTAATCGTATTTTAATAGCGATACTGACAATAGGACTTTTGTAAAGAATCAAAAAACAAACAAAATGTTTTTTGCTGATCCTTATTGATGTAGTTTTCGCAGAGAACGGTCAGAAAAACCCTTAAAATCGTCAACTTTTTTAAAAAATTGCCAAACAATTTGCTGCCAATTCTACGCTTGATCCTTCTATTAATCCCAACAGTTGCCCCTGTTTTACATAAAATGTCCAATATCTATTTTAAAGTCAAACAGATTAAGCTTTTCTTAATACTAAAAAATCGTCTGGACTGGATGGCATACCGGCAATCGTCTTAAAAAATGTGCTCTAAAGCGTGCATCCATCCTAACTCGCCTCTTTCAAATATCTTACGACACGGGCATTTTCCCGGAGAGTTGGAAAGCTGCACGAGTGCAACCTGTCCCTAAAAAGGATGCAAAACTCTCCCTTTTTACTATAGACCTATATCTCTTCTTTCTGTTGTTTGTAAAGTAATGGAAAAATTCATTAATGTCCAAATCTTTAAATATCTGGAAAAAACACAAGATCTTACATGTTGGACAGTATGGATTCCATCACAGAAGATTCACAGCTGATCTTTTTTCTTATGTCTTACACAACTGGAACAAGTCACTTAAGTTTCTTGGTGAATCCCAGATCGTTGCTCTTGACATATCCTAAACTTTCGATCAGGGCTTCTTAACAAACTTCCTTCTTACAGTCTTCCACCTAAGCTTTGCCCTTGGCTCCCCAGTTTCCTTTCTAATCGACGTATATCAGTTACTGTAGATGGTCATTCTTCCAGCTTCTACCAAATTAATGCTGGGGTGCCCCAGGACTCAATGCTGGCACCCACGCTATTTTTTCTACACATTAACGATCTTCTCTCTTCCACAATCAATCCCATTCATAGTTTCGCTGACAATAGTACCCTCCTCTCACTCTAGTATTCAATTTCTTAAGCCACCATGTAATTCTGATTTGGAAAACAACCCAATTCAATGCACAAGACCTCAAACTTATCTTGGATTGGGGCGCCATAAATCTTGTTCAGTTTAATGTCTCGAAAACACAATCATGTTCGCTGTCGCGAAAAAAGCCAGCAAATGCTAATCCGTTACATATGAGCGGCCAAGTTCTGCAGAACAAAGAGTCATTTAATCTTGTCGGCCTTACTTTTGAGAATAACCTCAACTGGCACAAACACATTACATCCATAGCCTCGAAAGCTTCAAAAAAGCTTGGAATCCTCTTTCGAGTCAGAAAATATTTTTCTTCTTCCAATATGTATACTCTGTATGTATCCCAAATCAGACCCTCTTTAGAATATTGTTCTCATGTCTGGGGAATGGCGTCCCCTACATCACTTAGCATTCTGGACTCCATTCAAAGAAGAACCGTTCGTCTTATTAATGATCCCACGCTCACAGAAAGGCTTCCTCTTCTTGCCCACCGTCGAGCTGTAGGGGATCTGTTGCTCTTCTATAGGTATTTTCACGGCTTCTGCTCAAAAAAATTGGCCAGTATAATACCTTCTCTGGCAGCTCCCAACAGAGCAACACGCAGAGCAACTTTTATGCATCCTTTTACGATTCAGTTACAGAGGCCCTGAACTTCCCGCTTTCTTCGTTCCTTCATCCCTAGAGTGTCAATACTATGAAACCTGCTGCCCGCAGAAGTTTTTCCTTTCTTTTCCCAAGATAAAAAAAATCATATATTGGACCCTCTTAAAGTTGGAATCTCATCTCTTAGTCTAACTGGATAAAAAAATAGTGAAAAACACCTGGTGAAAAGTGTTTTTTTATCAGGATAATCTACCTGCACATAAAAGTGTTTTGGCAAACGTAAAATAAAAATATTTAAACTATGAAATGTTAAAATATCCCCCTCTATTTTCCCGATCGACTTCTATTTTTTCCTTCAACTGGAAACCTTTCTTGCCGCCAACGTCTTTTCTTTAATTAAAGAGAAAACTACCTCTGTAGAAGGTTTTTTTACAGACCTAAAGAAATATTTTTGCAGATTTTTACGTTTTAAGGTCCATGAAGCCACAGTTAGCACAATTACAGTTTGTGTGAATTTATTTTAAACGGCTTTGAAGGTATCGAGCTTTAAACCATCTTTAGGATTTCCTTTATAGGGCGCTCTTAGTTCTCTAAGAAACGTGTTTTAGGTCATCTTTACGGCATACATCGTAAATTGCCGTTGATATAGCATAACATTTGCGTGCCTGCGAAAATGATAAGAAATATACCTTTACTGGGGTTAATTCTTAAACAAAAAAACTGTACAGGGTTATTCATTTTAAAGTGAACAGGGCTTTATTTTTGAACTTCCCTGTACTTTTTTAAAAAACGAATATAGCCAGTTCGTGTATTTTTTTCCGTAGAATTCAATAATCTAATCAGAAAAACATTTGAAACAAAAACAAAAGAGTTACAGCACGAGTGACGTATTTTTAAATGGAATACCCCGTATATTTTTATATCAATAGATAGAGATTTTCACGAGGAATTCGGTGATATAGGGGTTGCTGGGTTTATTTCCTGTGGTTCAGCTGCAATTGTCTAAAAACTGCATGATACTATAAGGATAGTTTCACCTGAAAAAACCACTGCTGCCACAGGTCACAGGTGCTTATTTGTCAAAGTCAAGAATTTTAAAAATAAGTTTATTACTTTTTGGAGTAGTTTTATAATGAGGTTTTCATCAGAAGAACGGCTTCAAATTATATTATTTGCTAAAAATGATATGATATATCTATTTCTAAACCAAACAGCAAAATTACAATAAACGGAAAAAAATAAAATACAATACAAGGTAAAATATGGTGGTAATAAGAACATTTATAACAAAAAATTTTAATATTACTAATAATTTAAATGTTCTATATGACCCCCGTTATTTTCGAAACATGATCTATAGCCCCTCCTTAGCCTTTCTAAGCTCGCCGATATTATTTGAGGTTCTTGGTTAATACGATTAATTTCATTTACAATTTTTTCTCTCATTTCTTCCGTGTTTGTGTTCCCATTTTGATAAACGACATTCTTCAAGTGACCCCATAGAAAAGTGTCCAAAATTGTAATATCTGGACTATTAAGTGGTCATCTAATAGTGCCATTACGTCCAATCTAGTGATTGTATGCACAACTTGACGAACAGCATGGGACGGCGCTCCGTCTTGTTGCCAAATTATCTTGCGATACGTTTCAAATGGCAATTCTTCTAAAATGTCCTTATTATCGTTTTCAAGAAGATTGAGATATCTTTCTTCAGTTAAGGATCCCTCATAGAATATTAGCCCGACAATTCTATTGTTAAGCACACCACACCAGACATGAAGAGAAGACCTCCCTTGGCATTTAATCTCTTGACATTTCCTGGGATTTTGTCTTGCCCAGCTGTGCGTATTGCGTCGGTTAAACATTCCCAAAAAATCGGGTAGGATCGTTATCTTGTTCATGGATTAAAATTTGGGAAACAAATTGAAAGCGAAGTTCCTTTTGTTCACGTGTTAAATGCTGCACTGGAAGAACGTGATATGAAAGATACTTAAAAAATTTCAGTGTTCTCTAAACCGTCGCATAGGTTACTCTTCTTGCAGGGCCATACCTCAAGTCTCTAACTGCGTCAGTGATTGACTTCATGGGATACAAAGTAAAATAATTTAGAATAGCTCGATCCCGGTTTCTTTTTTTCATTGTAGTCCTTTTTCTAATATGTAACGATTTTGTTTCTTCGAATAAGACCTTCTGTTTTAAAATCGTTTTTACTGATATATTTCGGTGGAAATTTGCAACATATCTTCGTTGTTTTCCCTAGCGTTTTCTCCACATTTATAAACAATCAAGGGATTCAATTAAAGAAATTTAATTGTGACGGTTAGTTTTCAATAAAATATGGATTTCCTAAGACTTAATTTTATGAAATAATAAAATCTAAAATTTTTTGATTTAAGTTACTTTTAAAAAGTAAGTGCAATGTAAGAAAAATCACAAAAACTAACTAAAAAAAATAATATTTTTTAATTTAAAAAAATATATATTTAGATTATCTTTTATTTTATGTGGTAGTTTTTATTAAATATTTTTATTAGAAGTTTTACATGGTATAATGCTTGGAGTGACATTGTATACTCCCATATGATACTATTGTAATATAACTGTAATTTACCTATTATTACTAAAGTTATTTTAAATAATTCGTTTAAAATTGTTTTTGTTTCAAAGGTTTTTCCGATTAGATTATTGAATTCAACGAAAAAAATTCACGAAATGGCTATATTCGTTTTTAAAAAAGTACAGGGAGGTTCAAAAATTAAGCCCTGTTTACTTTAAAATGAATAACCCTGTACGTTTATTTTGTAATAAATTCTTATTCATAAATAAATTACTTTTCTTGTTCGCTCCGCAGGGGTACATCCTAAAGACTCAAAATATAACTTCCCTAATAACCGTATGTCATTATGTCCATTATGTAAATCAAGATTTACCGCTTCGTAATACCAGTAAACTTTATAATGCTTCTTTTATGAGATGGGTATATAAGTTAGTTTGTCAACATATACTAATGGGAGTTTAACCCCTCAAATTAACCCCATAGGTCATTTCTACGGCTATAGTTTTATCTCTGTTGTGACAAGTGAGAACAGAGCAAAATTTACGCTTCTGAAATAAGAGTTGCTTTAATTTTTTTTCTCGTTTATAATACGAGGGATTTCAAATATAATACGTAATGTTATTATCAAAAACAAACCGATGGAGCTACCCGTAATTTCATCTTAAAACGCGTGCTGTCATGAGCCAATGAAAATAAAATTATTTTATATGGTACATTCCACAAAAATTCGTTGATTTCGGGACCGCAATAAAATTTAAATGACAACCCTCAGTGGTAAACCAAGCCATAAATAAATTGCCTTGCAAATATCTATTGTGTAGGCACCGCACCTTTTGAAAGGAAACAGGTCCTGATTGCCTACTAATATCAATAGTTTAGGTTAGCTATTTTGGATGCTCAATAACCGCACACGAAAATACCTTGACAAACTCCAAACGACTGATGAACTAAGATGAAAAGGCTCTGCTTTATATTGAACACCCGCAATTTGCCTTTAACCTACATAATATACCCAGAAGTAGGTACCATCATAAATAAAGGAAATTTTAAGTACGGACCTACATGCGGGTACCCAAAGTTTATTGAGTTTTACAACCAACAGTAGCAGGTAAAACGAGAAATCAAGGAATTATTGTGGAATGTACTGTAACTTTGTTCTATGTTCTATTAAAACAAAACAACTTGGTATTTTTAAACACATTTTCTATGCAAACAATCATATAAAACAAAAGATTGTTTTATATGATGAAAAATTTTGACGGTTTAGTAAAAATACGTCAACTTTTATAATTTAAAGTTTCTTCTAACTCTTAAAATAAAACTCTGCTAGTGCTCCAAGATATACGGAAAAACCCTGTACTTAGGAGTCTATTCTTAAAAGAGGAAGAATTTCTGTCCTTAAATTAGCACGCAGACATTATTGGTAGTATTAAGAAAACCATCCAATAACCCATGAATTACCGAACAATTTGTGCAATATGGGTGCCCAGATTGCTGACTATAAACCAGTAATAAAGACTCGTTGAAATCTCTACTGAGCTTCTCAGGCGACATTGAGATAAAGACTATGTATTTTTACATTCCTATCTAACCAACCTGCGAAGAAACGGGTTCATTATTTTACTTCAGAATCAAAACTTTCCACAACCGAAAAAGATAAAAGTTGTACCTTCAGCCGGTAAAGAAATGGCCGGCCATTGCCTTTTGGGGGTAGCAAGGTGTTCTTTTGACCGAATTAATTTAAAAGATAGGATTATTTCCACGCTAAAAACTAATATTTTTTATACCTCACAGTATTTTTTCTAAACGAGTAACTTCTAATTTACTGTAATTTTGTATTAGGATTTAAAGGCACAAGGACCCGTACCACATAAGGTAGATTCAAAGATTCAGTTTCGGCCAATTTTGGCCAAAAACTGGTCAAAACTTCGGCCGCGCCTAAACTCAGTGTTTGTGCTGATTTCTAACAAAGTTTACTTATAAGAATAAATCTTTAGCATGTTCATGTTAAATTGTTATTGATAATATGATTTAAATATTATTGTTTTTTAATAGCTATTTATGGTACTAGTGTGTTATTATACATAAAAGTTTAGCTAAGGCTAGGCTAGGGCTAATTTTCTCGAGTGACTTATATGTAATAACACACGTGTTCCATACAATATTTTATCCAAAACTGTCATATTATTATAATATAAAGTTGCAGTAAGATACATAGAAAAGATCCTTGAAATAAAAAATCCCGTAGTATATTCTAATTTGTGAGATTATCGGTCAAGTAATGATCGCGTTGTTAATTTAGCAATGAACTTAGCAATTTTTAAGTAACAAGGTTAGATGTTTAAAAAACGTCATTTGTTTATTCAATGATTTTAGTAGGCAACTGACAAAATCTGACATTTGAAACATTCTAACTCGAGAACTAACAATATCCAAGATCAAGACAAATTTTAATCGTCGATCTATTGCGTAATGTGATGTAAATAACAGGATTTTTCTTGAACAAAGAATTTTCGGAAGGTTGCGTTTTTAACTAAGGTGATTGTTTATTTAAAAAAATTCATGTTTGTAAGAACTGAAAAATTAGAATGGAAACTCTCAAGTTTATAAAGGAATTCGGGTCAGAAGCTAATACACCAACCAACCTATCCCAGAATCAAGACAGTTTTCACAAGAAATTTCTGAATTGGAATGTTGGATGAAAAATAAAGGCATTCAATTGGTAAACAAAAGTTTTAGCTAGGCATATTTTTTATATTTAAGTGAGAAACTTGCTCCTTCGTCATTATGGACGAAATATTCCATGTAAAACAACTTAATATTATTATGTCTTGATACTAGGCGTTTCTGGTGCCTGTCGATGCGACGAATTGACAAAGTTGCTGATAGAAAACATCGAGGACAAAGGACAATACCTTGTTATTCAAATCCCTGAAACAAAAACCAATAAATCAAGATGCTTTACCATTTTAAACAGAAGGATTTATGGTAAACCCTATTGAGTTAGTGAGGCAGTATTTAAAATTACGACCAAAAAATGTACCCGACAACAGTTTTTTATATATCAGAAAGGGAAGTGTACTTCTCAGTGTGTTGGTATAAATAAAATTTCTAAAATACCAAATGCTGTGGCAATATTTTTGGGATTGCCTGACTCTAATTTATATACTGGTCATAGCTTACGCCGCACATCAGCAACCCTCCACCGGAGGGGACCTCATAACCCTCAAACGCCATGGTGGATGGAAATCATCCACCGTGGCTGAAAGCTATGTTGAAGAATCAATTTCGAACAAAATCGAAATTGCAAAAAAAAACAAAGTGAGCAATCTCAAGCTGTCGATAATGCAGGGAAAAGCATAATTTCTGTGAATGTTCCCGAAAAAGTGTTACCGGTGCTGATGCTAATCTTAACGGTAATTTCACAATCAATATAAACATTAGTATTAACAATAAGCAGTAGCACATAAGTTTAGTAATAGTATAGTGTAGTAGTAGCAAAAACTAATGTTTTTTTGATTGTAATATTGAATTTGGTTGACATGTTGTTTTGGAGCCTGTTTTATATGATTTTTTGTAATAAAGCAATGTTAAAAGCACTATGTATTGGACTGATTTTAGGGCATCGGGCTAGTAAACTTCATAACTCACTAGTGAGTTATATCACTTTATCTCACTAGTGAGTTTATGGTATTATTTAAATTAATATAATAATATAATATATATATATATATATATATATAATATATATATATTATAATATATAATTATATATAAATATATATATTATATATATATATATTATATATTTTGGAATAAATATATATTTAGCTAACTTTTGAGTTGACTGACTAGGTTTGAGCATACAATGGATATTTTAATATGTCTAAATAAATTTTGGCCGAAACTGAGATCAATGCCAAAGATTCGGTTTCGGCTAAAACTCTTGTTTCGGTTGGACACTTACGATAACGTATTTTTATTTCTCTTCTTAAAAAGAGGTATTGTAATGGCACATCAAGATTTATAAGTTTTTGAATCTCTAGATCACGAAAACCATGGGTTTTTATTTGTTTCGGCCTATTTTTTTAATTATTTTTGATAGTATTATCTTTTTCTTCCTTACAGTGTCATTTGCAGCAATATGTGACGAAATGTCGAATCCCATATTTTTAACTGAAAAATAAGATATTCTTTCTTTTTTAGAAATGACCCTGTGACTAAAGTCTATAAAACCGTACAATGCTAAAAATATTCTCGCTGCAAGCGGAAAAACAAAAGAGAAATTATTGTATTTTCATGTTTTTCGCGTCATAACTCTGTACTTACCACGTTTGTTTAGTGTTAAATAACACAAAGCAGAGCATTGTGTTATTTTATTTAGTTTTCGCGAAAAATTAAAACTGGATGTTAAATTTTACGAATATATTGAAATTGGGTCATAAATTACAAAATAACAACGACAAACGTGCATATTGACAACATATTTCAATTTAGATGTTTAGTAATAATTAAAGAAATAAACAGGATCTCGGTCTACATTGTTTTTAACGACCAATAGCAGGTCCTATTTAAAGTTAGAGCCACGCGCCTCTGCTGTGACTAACTACACATAAAATACAAAATACACAATAAAACAATTTATTAATTGACAAATTAAATTACTAAATGTAAAACGACGTACGAATTACATACCCAAAACACCCTTATTAGTCGAGACAATGAAGCACTAAAACAGCCAAAATCTCGGAAATTTTTGCCCTAAGACGGATCGAAATGGGTTTTTTTGCATTTTCTAAAATCATTGGAAAAAAATGTATCTACTTTGTATCTATACAAACTCAAAATTGCATTTGTGCAGGCAAAGGTGCATTCAAAAAATGATTGATGATGAAAATTACATAACTTATAAGACTTAGAATTACCTCAAACCTGGTTCCCTGAGGTTTTGAGGTCGCTAATCCCGATTATGATCCTCAAATTGACCTACAGCCAACCTGGAGCTTAGGATTGCTGATGAACGTCATCTCCGTGGCTTCTTCCGAAATTTACACGGAAAAGAAGAGACACTCGTCCCCGGGGGTTTTTGGGTCGCTGAATTCAAATATGGCACCGGTTAACACCCCCAAACACCTGGTGCACCGGACGTCATCCTCGAGAGTTTTCCTGACACGATAGCAAAAAAACAAACCAGGTGTTCGAAGGGTCGTTTTCAATGTGAAATTTGGAAGCAGCGCCCAAAAACCCCCCACAACGATTTTCGTTTTTTTTTTGCGATTGTGTCAGGAAAACTCTCGGGGATGACGTCCACGTCCAGGTTCCGGTGCACCAGGTGTTCAGGGGATCGCTTTCGATGTGAAATTTGAACTCTGCGCCCCAAAAACCCCTACACAACGATTTTCGGTTTGTTTTTGCGATCGTGTCAGTAAAACTCTCGTGAGATGACGTTCAGGTTTCGGTGCACCCGGTGTTCGGAGGGTCGTTTTCGATGTGAAATTTGAAATCAGCGCCCCAAAAGGCCGCCCCTACAACGATTTTTGGTTTGTTTTTTGCGATCGTGTCAGGAAAACTCTTGGGGGTGACGTCCAAGTCCAGGTGCACTAGGTGTTCAGGGGTGTTCGCCGGTGCCATATTTGAATTCAGCGACCCAAAAAACCCCCGGAGGAAGAAGTTCTCTCCTTTTCCGCGTAAATTTTGGGAAAAGCCACGAAGATGACGTTCATCAGCAATCTTATGCTCCAGATCGGCTCTGGATCAATTTGAAGATCATAATCGGGATCAGCGACCCTTAAAACCACAGAGAAGCTGGTTTGAGCCAATTCCGAGTCTTATTAACGAAGTTATGTGATTTTTTTAAAGTGACTTGAAAAAATGCATTTTTTTAATACATTTTTGCCTGCACAAATTCAATTTTGAGTCTGTATAAGATACAAAGTAGATAATTTTTTTTCCAATGATTTTAGGCAGCGAATGCAAAGACCCCATTTCGATCGGTCTTACTGCAAAAATTTCCGAGGTTGAATGCTTCATTACCTTGACTATCTTGTTTCTGGGATACATAACTGAGTACTGAGATGACACTTTTGCAATATGGAGTCATGGACAAAATAAACTGCTAGAATTTCTGACACACATTAACAGCATCCATGAAAATATACAGTTTACGATGGAAATCGAGGACAACAACAAGCTAGCGTTCCTTGGTGTATTATTAACGCGTAAAGGAGATCATTAGGCCACACGGAATACAGAAAACCACACACACACAGATCGCTATCTTCATAGGGATTCCAACCACCACCCATGTCAGAAATATGGAGTCATTAAAACTCTAACAGAACACATATTTATAATGATTTAAGGGCCAATTGCTATTCAGAGCGAGAAATCAAAAGATCAATGGAACCAACAAATACCAGACCCGGGAGAACGAACAACTCCAGCCAGTGGCAAAAGCATTTCTGTCCTTTATTTCGGGGGTTATGGACAATATTTGTCGATTGTTACAAAAGAAAAATGTAAAAACAATATTCAAACCAACGAGGAAAATCAAAGAATGCCTTCGAATTGGCCAAAGACAAAAGAGATCCACCTTCGTCTTCAGGAATTTATCGCATTCCGTGCAAATGTGGAAGCGTGTACATAGAAACTACAAAACGCTCGATCAACACCAGGATTAAAGAGCATAAAGCCAACTGTCGTCTAGGCAGACAGACAAATCCGCCGTAGTAGAACATACCCTTACAACGGACCATCGAATAAAGTTTGAGGAGACCCAAGTACTCGCTACCATATCGGCATACCACTCCAGACTCTACAGAGAAGTCATAGAGGTAGAAAAGCATAGAAACAACGTTAATAAGAAAGAGGAAGCAGATAAGATCAACAAAACATGGATCCCCATAATTAAGGGTGCTAGAATTGCACCCTTTACGAACAAAAACAACCGGAACCGATTGGAACCGAAAGTAACCGAAGCCCCGCCTCCCCAACGTATAAATACGAGCTACGACCACGCAAAGCCCAGTAGTTCGCATACTGTTAACCCGGAAGCAACTTCTGAAGATGCCAACCGCTCGTGTTGGTCAAACGTCAAGTCAACCAGACAATCGACGCCGGCCTAACAGCCCAAAAACCATTTAAACATCAGACAATAACCGCGAAAGCCTTTTACAGTTTAATTAGAACTTCCTCTGCGTAATCCCAAGTAAATTGATAACGTAATTTATTTATAATAAAATTGAAAGGAGAACTAATTTTAGATCTCTTTATAAGAGGCCGAGATTATTGGATGGGAACTTGGCCTTTATTTTAAAGTGTGTTTGGTGGGATCTCTTCTCTTTTTTCAGTTCAATAAATAAAATAAAAGATGGGCCGTCTTTTATCTATTGGAGGCCCTGGATACTTTAGGAGTATGATTGGGCCCCTGTTACTATGATAACGGAGGACTATTTTATTATTGCAGGCAAAAACAATAGATAAGTGGGTTCGCTTTTAGATGTAGGTCTGTTTTGTATAATCTTATTGATAAAAAAAAAACATAAATATTCTACTATCATCTGTAACATCGGTTATCCGTTGGTGACCTGACCGGAACTAGGGGGCCCCATGGATAGTTGGGCTCTGGGCACTTGCCCAGTGGAAAGAGAGGCCTAGAATGAAATCATCTTCGCATTTTTAATTTTAAGACAATTATGACCTCAGAAACTCAGATTTAATCAGATTGCAAACTTCTAAAATTTGATATTACCGTACCTGTTCCAGGGCGTTCCGAATAAAAAATGAGTAATTTTAAGAACTTTTTTTAATTTGTGTCCTTAAGCCTACTTACACACCAAATTTCAAGTTTCTTCTCTCTCGGAAAGAGCCCCCAAATTTTAATGAGTCAATGAGTATATCAATCAAACAGTAGTAAAATGGGAGATTTTCAAAATCGAATATCTCAGAAACCACTAAACATAATTTTCTCAATTTTTCTACAGGTAAGTAGAATACTTTTGAAAATGTATATACCAAATTTTATACCTTAAGGTAAAACGATAACGAAGTTATTATAGGAGAGAGGGATACACGATGAAACGTTTTGTGTTGGAACTTCGCTTGGCGCACTACTGTGCGCCTATATCTTGGACCAACAAAGACGATCGGCATTAAAAAACTTTAAAAAATATTACACACAAACCTAATTTTAAAAACAAAAACATGTATTGTTTTTTTTTAATTTAAATTATTTTCAAGTGGTGATAAATATATCTGCATAATTTTCGTTTAATAAGCCACTGTTTTAGCCAGCGCAGCCATTAAAGTTGTCCTATTTAAGCGCTCTTTTTCAACGACCCTTGGAGATGCCACCCTCTCGGCTTGTCAACCTGGCTTTTTTACATCATGACGGATTTAACGGCGGGCTTTCCTTTTGTCCTGCTTGTTACAGAAATGAACTGGAGCTTTATAAAATTAGCATATTACATTAAAGTTCGTCAGCACCTAATGTAACAAAAATTGTTACTGGGTGAACAAATATTTTAATACGTGAAAATATGGATAATTTTGTACTATACTGGCGTTTGGAATCGTATCTACCCCTTAAAAAAAACAGTATTTTGCCGCCAAGGATGATTTTTGTGATCGAGAACAGTTGTGATCAGTGGATCAGCCAGCTTTTCTAGGCGGGGGGGGAGAGTTGGGGCAACCTTTAAAGGGAGCGCTGTGTTTCCTTAAAACATTATTATTAATAAGTAAATTTAATAATTAATTAAAAGGAAGAACTTTTTCGCAGGTGGAGGAGAAGCTGGAAAACACCTTAAAAACAATGTCTGAATACTACAAAGAAAACTCACTTCAGCCAAACCCATCAAAAACTCAGGTTAGCGCTTTTCACCTCCATACACGCCTGGCCCACAGAAAGCTGCACGTAGCTTGGAACGACACCATCCTTGAACATACCGACAAGCCCACATACCTAGGGGTTACTCTAGATAGATCGCTGACATATAAACACCATTGCGACAAAGTTCGCCAAAAAGTGCAAATGGGGTGCAAAGCCCACCATTCTTAGGACAACTGCCCAAGCACTCTGCTTCTCTACCGCAGAATTCGCATGCCCTGTATGGTCAAGATCGGCGCATGCTAAAAAAGTGGATATAAGCCTCAACGAAACGTGTAGACTGGTAACAGGTATGAAGCCTACGCCTTAAGCCTAAATCACGTAGGGAAGCACACGAATTCGGTGAAAAATTTAAGAAAACCTTTGACGATCGCCATCCCCTATTCGGAATTTCCAGTGGGTCTCACAGACTGAAATCCAGACACCGATTCCTCGACAACGTTTTGGATGAGCCGCCCACCAGATATCCTTTGTCAGAAGTAGCGCCAAATGGTACTGCATGTAAATGGAAAACGTGGAGAATGCTGAACCGTATTAGAACTGGGGTCGCCCCAGTAAAAGCAACCTAATTAAGTGGAACTTCATTCCAGAAACTGACGACGAGTGCGAATGTGGTGCGGTGCAGACGATGGACCATCTCCTCGCATGCACTGACTGTCCTGCAACTTGTTCCTTGGACGATCTATGGCTAGCGAGACCTCAAGCATTGAACGTGGCTCAATACTGGGCCGAAAAGCTATAAAGCACTCCGGACACGAAAAAGTAAAGTAAAGTAATTAAAACAATTTTACAATATAATTCTCCTGCTTTTTATTCTTTTAAACTGTAAAAAAATCGGTATTTTTTGCACATATTGGGGAAAACTGGTTTACATTTTTTGGTAATTACAAATAAGTATATTTTTTCAGTTTTCAATTTACAGTTTTTGTTTATTTCAGTAAATATTTAGCAGATGTTTAATTTATATTCATCACTATTTCCGACTGAATGGATGATTTGTAAATCGTACAAACACTTTATGTTTTCTTTAGAAGCAGCAATATTTTCTGCTTTTAAGCATGCAATTTTTTTTGCGACTTAAAAAAAAATATTAAATCTTTGTGTTAATGTTTAAATCCAGTATCCAGTACAAATTAAGAATGACTTCTTAAAATTGTGATTTTTGTTTTTCTTAGCATCAGCCCACCGTGCGCCGTCCCCTAATTTACCAGTGAAAAGTAAAAATCATGATCAATCAATAATGCTTTTTAGCATCCCCTAATGGGTGATTTTTTCTTTCTGGCCAAAAGTGACTATTAAGAAATGCCTTAGTTTACTGGTGTATTACCCCTTCACAAATTGTCTTGTACTCACTTTCAAGCCATTTTTGCTATTGGACGATGGAAGATTCAGATTCAAAGGCAAATTTTAGATAAGACAAGACTAAATACTTTCACCATCTATCTGAATCTGAAAGTGAGGAGTGATGAACATCACAGCACCTACGCCTCAGTAGACCCGTTGTGCTACCTCCTAAAGGGAACTCCTCACTCAGTGCACCGCCCATCCTACTGATTTAAAGTAGGTTAGAACGTCGCCGAGGGGAATCTCCTTAATGTCGGCTAAGGAAAGCCAATACTCGCCCAGCATGGATCTTCTCTTGAACGGGAGTGCAGGGCAGTCACAAAGGACGTGCTCCTCCGTCTTGTCTTCCTGTTCACAACCTCTACACAGAGGTGTGTCGTTTATACCCATTCTAAAGAGGTGTTTTCGCAGTTGACAATTTCCAGTAAGAACTCCCGTGATTAGACGAAGGTTCGCCCTAGGCATTGCCAAGTAATGTTTAGCTATATCTTTGTCAGGATAGTTTAGTAACTGCCTGAAAAAGTTACAGTTTACTGTTTCATCCCATCGTCTTGTAAACTGCTGACAAGAGTGTCTTTTAATTAGGTCCATCATCGCAGACCCTGTCAAACCTACGAAAGATCTGGTCCAAGAGGTTTAGTCCCGACAGCCTTCCTTGTTAACGAGTCAGCGATACGTTTACCTTTGGAGTGAGCGGTCCTTTGGTCCAGCAGAGGGTGACCACATCTCTGGAAGCGTCCTCAAGGGGACGGTGACATTTTAGTACTAGACCCGAAGTGTAGCGTGGTCCCTTTAGGGCTAGTAGGCTAGTAGTCACTATCCCTTAATAAGCATTTTATACTTTTTTCGGTATCAAAAAATGTCTCATTGTAATCGTGCGCTCCTTACGATGGCAGATTTGAATTCTAGGATAAGACTAAATGCTTTTATTTATTATCGAGCTTCCTTCATCACACGTCTTTTTTTTGGAGTTAAAAGTGATTTGCAAAAAATGCTTCATTTCTGACGTGCACTCCACAAATTGGCTCGTACCTATTTTCAGACCCATTTTGAAAAGAATAAATTTATTTAAATATAATTATAAAAGAATAAATAAATTTGGACGGGTCCATTTTTCTAGCACTATCTATTTTGCCTAAATTTTAAATTGGTTTTCAAAGACAAAACAACAAATTACCAACTAAATCAAAGAAAAAAGAAACAATAAATGAATATTTATAAACAAGGCAATAAAAACGAATAAAACGACAACAGGAATACATTACCGGTACACTTGAGCTTTATAGACGATTGTTACAGATACGAAAAAACCCATGCTTTGGCAAAACAAAAGAAATGTGCGTATTTTCCTTAATTTTCGTCACGAAAGCTTTTCAAATTAGTTGATCGATATTAGCGTCGTTACCACAATATTTATGAGGCCATTGTAAATTCGTCCGACTTATTCTAAAAAACACTTTTGAATTATCGTAGTTTTTATTAGGTTATGCATTATAATTAACGTTCTTAGGTTATTTTAACAGTGAGTTGAAAATCAGTTTGAGTTATACCTGTGAACAATGATTCACCACAAAACTCATCTCTAAACATGAATATGAGGGTGGTCATGCTATTGCTGTCTTTTGGGTCTGTATATAAAAATTGGGACAACCTGCAGAATGTTAATATTTTGGATAATTGCGAATCACTCGAGGTAGTACGTATTGTCGACTATGAGGATGTGTGAGGGCAGTTAAAAACCTTAAAGTTAATAAAGCAATTGGACCAAATAATTTCCCATATTTTTAAAGGTTTAGTCGGGATTTAAGCGAATCCACTAAAATACTTATTTAACTTGGCATTTGGCAAACATGCACTGTTCCAGATTTGTGGAAAGAAGTAAAAATTGGTCCAGTTTTTAAGAATGCTGATAAGACGGATATTCAAAACAACAGACCTATCGCAATATTATTTGTACCAGCTAAAATATTTGAAATCATAATTTATAAAAATATTTACAAATCAATTTTTAGAAAATATCTTTTTTTTAACATGGTTTTGTTGATCAAAGATCCCAGCTGCTAGTAACTTAAGCAATGTCACTCAGTATATATCCGAAAATCTTGACAACAGATTTCAGGTTAATGTTATATATACTGATTTTGCTAAGACATTTGATAAAGTATTACATACCATCCTTAAAAATAATTTACGTAATGAATTTGGCTTTCTTCCCAAACTGGTAATTTTTTTATCATATCAAGGAAATAGACAGCAAAGAGTAGTAATAGAAGGACATCATTCTAAATTTTTTACAGCTACCTTAGGGGTTCCCCAGGGCTCCAACTTCGAACCACTGCTGCTTTTGTTATTAATGAATAGATTTTAAAAACATCTCAAATTGTGTTATCTTACTGTTTGCTGATGATCCTAAATTATACCCAAAAATTAGAAATACTAACGATTGTCTAATACTTCAACAAAATTTAGATAAATTAGTAGAATGGTCCGATATAAACGGTCTAAAATTTAGTATAAATAAATGTCATGTATTAAGCTTTCCTAGAAAAAAATACACCAATTAACTTTGAGTACACAATGAATGGATCAGGTTTGGCACATGTTGAGAGTGTAAGGGATCTTGGGGTAACCTTTGACTCAGAATTATAATTTAAGCTACACATTTCTAATAATTACAAACAAGGCTTTATAAATGTATGGATTTTCGTTAGAAATTGTAGGCCGTTCAGAAATATTGCCTGCATAAGAAAATTATATATTGCATATGTAAGAAGTATGCTAGAATATGCTTCAACTATAAGGAGTCCACAATATAAAAATCATAAATATAGTATTAAGAGAGTACAAAATAAATTTCTCAGCTATCTTCACTTAAAAGAAACTGGAGTCTATGATTTTGGCGTTTCCAAAGCAGAGTAAACTCAATACTATAGGTTACCGAATTTGGAGACACGCAGAGTATTAGCCTCTGTTGTGTATTTATATAAATTAATACATAACCGTATTGTCGATTTACTTTTTTTATCTTAAATAATTTTTTATCTTCCACATTACCGAACAAGAGATCCAATAACTTTTTACTAATAGTGCCAGAACCAATAACTTCAATAATTCTCTTGTTAATGTCATGTGTAGAAAGTTTAATAAGATTCAAGCTCACTGTGATGTTTTGATATTAGTTTAAATAAACTTAGGAATATAATTTTAAACATAAATTAATTAGAATAAGATAATCTTTCTTAGGTTAAGCTTTATTGCATTGTATTGTATTTTTTCTTACTCTATAATAGGGTTTCCCAAACCTGTAGAGTTTGTATTGAATAAAATAAATAAATAAATAAACACAGATAAATTGTTTTTATTATTTTATTTACCTTGACATCTTTAATCTCCATCCTATACCAAAAGGTTTACCCTTAAAATATATGTTTTTTTACCTTTTTGATAATAATTTTCGAGTTTCCCCTCTTGACTGCGTCTTTCAGCACGAACTTGCCTAATTGCATTGCCTGTACCCTTATCAAGGCCTGTTTAATTAAATAGAGCCCGAGCTAGGGGTCCTAACAGCAGTGTAATGTACAGGGTGTTTCTAAAGGTTCATTAATTATTTATTTTTTTAAAATACAGGGTAAAGTTATAAAATACCGTTTAGAAGAAAGATTCATAAAATAGCCTTCCCCTTAAAGCAGATCTACCCCGTGATGCACAAAAGTTAATCAAGGTTTAAAATGTTTAACAGAGCGTTATGTCAGTGTTATTCAATGGTCTTAGTACGCAACCTGTCAAATCTGATATTTCATTAAACATTCAAAGTACTAATCACGCTTTCTGCAACCGGGTACTAATCTTTAATACTTAAACTTATACTAATAGCTTGAAAACCAACTAAGAGAGTGGAGTAGACATCTAGGAAGACAAACCGAGGATGAAAATACCGGCGAGTTTTGGACAACATGTTATAGTTGGCTGTTTGATTAGTTGATTTAAGCGAGGATAGTCGCGTGACCATATCTGCACTGCAGCCTATTGGCTGCTCTCCTTTCTTGTTGTAGAAGTCCTCTTACCTTTATCAGCTATAGTAGATTTCTACCAAGATGTTCATGCGGAAGAGGAATTCCGCTCAATATATTTTCGAACAGTATATGTCTTTTGTATGTCAGTGCACTGCAGTTGTATATGTTGTGTGAGGCTGTTTTCTCCTCCTCCTCGCAAAGCTCCTGTTTCCTCCACTTCCCCGCAAGGCCTGCATGTTGTGGGACCGTTATGTATGCCTAATTTCTGTAAGTGTTTCCTTAGATGACACTGGCCTGTTAGAAGTCATTCTACTTGTCTTAACTGAGTTCGTTCCAAAGAAAGGACCTCAGCTGTTAGAAGGGTCGAATGTTGTTTTTGGACCATCTGTCTATTATTGCTTTTATGGCTTGTTTTGATAGTCCGAGGACTGGCTCTGAGCCATTAAAATTATTAGATGAACCGGCTCTTTCTAGTTCATCTGCTTTTTCATTGCCGTCTATTACCATCTGTCTAAATGACTTGAGGGGTTTCACCCAGTTGTTTCTCGCGGCAAGTTCTTTTAGGTGGTTCAGGAATTCTATCGTGACCTTGGATGTGAAACGATGGGAATTTAAAACTTTCAGGGCAGTATGACTGTTTAAGAAATGCGTATGATTGTGATATCCCCTTCTCACAAATGCATGGGTAGGATAGATTTCCGCCTGGTATACTTTGGCTTGATTGCCTCATTAGAAGCTGTAACTCGCTCTGGGCCTTGCCCTAAATACACCAGCACCCATTATTTGTCTTTGAACCATCAGTGTACCAATCTAAGCCTCTGGAAATTGATAGAGGTGTTCCAAGTAAAAATTGCATCTATACTATACTGTGACAAAAAGATCAGTGGGCAATATAAAGAACATTGTCATCGGCTTGCGTAGTTAAGCAATTAGGCAATCAGCTATATACCGTTCCGATTTCGTCAGAGCCTATGTAGCGATCGAAGTGACTGCGTCATAGGCTTCGTCGTTCGCTGTTCGTTCTTGCCTGCTCCATCTGCCAACTAATTTTTTTTATTTGTGGTGGCAGCAAATAGATATTTAATACTTTTAATTAAAAACTACAAAATATTAATATTAAACACACTGTAATAAGTTCTAACTGAGCTAATTTTATTTATCATTTATAAACTCCCAAGTAGCAAGTATACCCAAGAGTAATAATTATTCATCACATCGGCAACACTGCGTGCAAACTACCATAAGATAATGGTGTTGACAAAATGGTGACACAAGAAACGACGTGTAAAAAATAAGCAGCAGATAAAATCTCTATAAGCGAATCTAGTGTTTATAAAATACAGAGCTCCGCTGTTAACGCGGGCACCGGCAATCCAGTAACAGGTACTTTTATAAACTGGAACAGGTTGTAACTGTTCTTTAAAAAACCCAGTTTCAACCATCCCTACTATATATTGTTTAAGGACCATAGATGAAATTGGACTGTAAAACATGCTTACTGTAGCCTGGATTTTAGGCTATCAAGGTCACCCAGAAAATGACAAACTAAACAAAGAAGGTTCAAACAAAAGATGGAAAGACCAAATCCATTTTGCATGATTTATGGATTTAGAACTGGATAGAGATGGACAGATCGAAAATCTCATAGCTGCTGGATGCAAACCCCATGGCAATGGCAGGGGAAAACATGCATTAAATGTTTTTGACAAGCAATACCTCTGACCTACTGGATTATTGGCGCAAGATAGTAAGGGTACTGATAGGATATTGGAGGCTAAATGAGGGGCTCAAAGCTGAAGTAGATCAAGTAAAAAAAAAAGAAATATCCACTGAGTAACAAAAGAAGTTTTTTTTATTAATAATTAATTTAAATAAACTTTATATTTAGTTTTATTTCTGAAATAATTTTTATTTATATCTTACTTAAATAACTTTTAGATTTATATATTACTAAAAGGCTTTTACTTAAAAAAGTTAAGTCAAAAATTTTAGAATATGGACTTGGTTCTTTTTAGCTTCGAACCCCTCAAATAAGTACAAAAAAGAAAATCATGTTCTGATAGAAGAAAAAAGAAATGCCTGAGCATGTGTTGTACTAATGTAGGCGCTAAGTAGGCTCAGGTTTATTAGGAAAATTTGATTCTTGACAAAATGGTGATGGCTAATTAAAAAAAAACCATCATATTCATTGTTATTCTAGAAAGGCCGCTGACACAGTCACATTTTAAATAACATTCCTGTGTGCATATAATAAAATATTTCTCCGTTCCAAATACATATTTTTGCGCTCAAGTTTTATATCAAAAATGTGAGCATAAAATTTAGAACAAGTCTTAATTTTTATGACAAAAATGCGCGTTTAATTTCACAAATTAAATATTTAATGTGACAGAAAGTATAACCACAAGAATCGTAAAATATTTTCGTTTAGGTTTTAATATTGTTTTTGCTCCTTTTATTTACAGGTTTTAATATTGTTTTTACGCCTGCTAGTAGTACTATAAATGTCGTGGTCCCAGGATGCCTGTCGTGCCTTTAAAATAAATACAGCGACTATACCCTATCTGTATGCAGTGACAAACAAAAACTATATCAATAAACTCACTAGAATAATTTATTTATTAGCTTACTGAAAATTGCTTTGCCAGCTTGTCTTATTTTAAGCCATTTTCTGGACCAACGCCAACTTTTTGCATTTATTTTCTTTATTACCGAAGAGATCACCAAAAATCACCAGTAAATCTATAACACAACTAGTTTTTGTAATAATGAAAAAGAACTATAAATATCTAAAAATATAATAATTTTTGATACACATTTCTACTACTAATTATTACAGATATTAATAACAATTTTTTTATTACATTTTTTCAAAACAATTTCTGCTGCTGATAAAAATCACTTCTTCGTTGCATTGATTTTTTACCTTTTTGCCATCATTGTATATTTTCCTATATTAAAGTTCTGCGGGGGGGAGACTTTCAAAATCGCTCATCATAATAGGCTATTTGACTGATTTTGAAAAATCGTTTTAAACTATTTTTTGGTACCTAACAAACATAATACATTTTATATTTTTGAGAAATCTGCTGTATTTTCAATAAAAGTCAATGTTAAAGTTTAAATTATAAAATTCGCGCTAAAAACGCTGTCTCTGTAATGGCGTCTACATATGTTTCGCGTGACGTCATATGCAAGTAACAACGAGTGCAACTACAGTAAATTTTGTTAAAAATTTCTCAATTTATTGGCTAAAATGGTATATAAATTGGGTGTAGTGCCACAATGTACCAATACTTCTCTGAAAACACCACAAAAACTGTTTATATCTGTCCCAACAAATCCTAAAAGGCGAAAAAATTGGTTACAATTTGCTCGAAGAGATCCAAACAGCATTGTATCGCATTTAAACGTTTTTATGTGTGAAGATCACTTTAATGTAAGTATACAATATCCTGCTTTTAATACCTACCGATTTATATACAACAAAATATCGCCTTTAGATAACTTATAAACACTTAAAGGTATAACCTAATTTTTGGATTAGAATGTTTTTGTTTGTTCTAGAAGTTAAAAGCCTAGCAAGTTAGTACTTTCTCCTTTTATACTACCTTTAATATTACTACTACTTTTATACTACTTTATACTACCTTTAATACTAATTATAATACTACCTTTATACTTAACGGTATTATTACCGAATTGCTGATGAAAACTGATATAATAAATTACTCGAAATACAACACTCCTTATATTACTTCACTCCATAAACATAACCTACAATAAGATTTTAAGAAATATAACCAACAATAAGATTTTGAGAAATACTAAAAGATGAACACGTAAATAAATTATTTTTTGGAGGTACTTACACAGCTGTTTTTACATTTTTGAGTTCTGCAGTATAGTAGTCAGCGTTATTTTTAAAGAAACGCACAATCATAAATACATCTATCTCAGGTAGGTTTCTGTTATCGGCTTGCACAAAATTTAGGTCCATTTTGAGGTATGAAACATATAATTATGTTACTTGAAATATGTTTTTTTATATATAAAGTGGTCAAGAAACAGGTTATTTAGATAGTTAAAGATCGAAAATGACACCTGAAAACACACAACACAAAGCTTGTGACCATTTATTTACTTGCAAGTGACGTCACCAAAGTTGTAACCAATCACAGAGCGTTCAAGTCGCTGAAGTAATTTCAAAAATATTTGAATTTAAATACGTATATTTTGCAATAAATATGCATATTTTACTTTATATTATAGAGAAATATGCTTCTTTATTCTATTATCTGATGGGATGACCACAATTTAAAGCTTTTTTTAATGGTGGCAAATAGCGTATTTTTAAATAAATTTTTGTAAAAAAGTACTCAATTACTTGACACGAAAAACTGATTTTTCGGAAAAACAAATGCCTACTTAATAAACAAAATTTGTAATCATGGAGCACTCCCGCCCACAGCATCCCCCAAAATTAGAATTTAAAAAAAAAATATATATATATATATATATATATATATATATATATATATATATATATATATATATATATATATATATATATATATATATAAATGTAATAGTGAAAGGTAGGCAACTAATAAACGAAAATTAAAACAGTATTTTTCTTATTATTCGATTGTAGATAAATTGTTGTAAATCACACGTGCGATTATACATGACTACAACACTCGTGTAATTAAAACGACTCAGTCTAGTACCTCGTAATTCTAATATGTCACACTCGTTGTAGTCATGTTTATAAACGCACTTATAATGTAAATAACTATTATTTGTTAAAAAACAATAATAATAAAGTTAGGTTAATTACAAAATACGCAGTGCTACAAACAAAAAATAATCTGTGTAATAAATTTTATCAAAAAGTAGTGATTGTTGTAAATAGCAAGTTATTAATACTCCTGTTATTATTAGGCTCAAATCTACTAGCATTCCTGGGCGTATAAATTTTATCAAAAATGTAATAGTGTCAAACGGCCTTAATTCCCTACAAGAATACAAAACCTACACATACAGATACTTAAATTTTAACTCTAATCACCCAATAATGGTAAAAAAAGAAGTTGTAAAAAGTCTTTTTGATAGAATTAAAATAATTTGTTCGAATCAAAACAAAGAAAATGAAAAAGAATTTCTAAAAGATATTTTAGTTCAAAATAATTATCCTCTTGATTTTATAAAAAATGCTTTTAAAATTGAACAACCAAATTTAAGACAAAATCAACATAGACCTATTACAAATCCATTTTTACCATATATTCCTGGCTTATCAAATAAAATGCAACGAATAGGTAATAAATTTAATATTCGCACTACCTTTAAAACACAAAACACCATTAGATCCCAAGTAACAAAAACAAAACCATACAATATAAACGAAAACACAAAAGATGTCATTTATAAGATCCCTTGTGAATGTAATAAATTTTATATAGGTGAAACTTCCAGACCATTAGCCAAACGCATAAAAGAACATAGAACATATATTAGAAATACAGAATTCTACAAATTAAAAACCTGTCAACACGCATTTGATAATAACCACATAATAAACTGGAATACTTCTAGCATTTTAGCAAAGCAAACTTGTTCAAAAAAGCGTAAAATAAAGGAAGGTGCATTTATTTTATTAAATAAAGACAGATGTGTAGCATCAATATCTGTTAATTTAAATAATACATTGTTCCCTATGCTTAATGCTGAAGTAAATTCAGGTAAGCTTAAAATCAATTAACACACCATACCACCCACCTTTCTGGTCTTTTTTTACTATACATACACCAGTCCAATAACCTAGTGTCACTTATGACAACACGTCATTAAAAATTAAAAAGCTATCAGAAATTCTTAAAATTTAGTTTAATTTTTTGTTTTAATTTCTGTCTTGACAACGGTGGCCTACTTGCCACCGAAACGTAGACTAATATTTGTGATTTTTTGGGTTTTTTGGAGGGTTTTCCTCTTTTTTGTTGCAGGCGATCTGCAAGTTCATAGGGGTCAATAGGGCTGGACAGGGTCAGCCCGTATACCCCGGGACCCGGACCAAGAGGGACCCATTTTCCAAAAAGTAGAAAGGCGAGTAACCCAAACAAAACAAACTGAAACATGAATCAGCCACAAAACTTTAGAACATATTTCCAAAAATGTCACACTTTAGGCTTATTTATTTATTATCAATAAGGTTAGTACCACATATTTTAAAGCAATTTGTGTAAACACAGTTAGCAAAGTATATTTAAACTATTCATTAAAATTCTCAAATTAAATTTAGTGCAGATCCTCAAGTACCTCAAGTTTCATCCAACACTACCTCATTAAACAGCGTTCAATTCTCAACTAAGTATTTTTACTTCTGTTAATAATTTTCTAGTTTCCTCTCTCAGCTCCGTCTTTCAGCACGAACTTTCGTAATTGCATAGTTTTAGCATTTTAATTAAATCAAGATTCGGCTTGGGGCTGTTAACTAATAGCATATGTGAAACGTTGCAATTTTTTTTGTTAATTATAATAATTAATATTATTTTATTTATTAAATCTCAGTCCTTAAAATTCACAGACTAATAATAAGGACACAAAGGACCCCGCACAATCCGATCAATA
>JAHBCN010001405.1:0-119355 GCA_019359885.1 Listronotus oregonensis
AGGTTTTTGCAATATCGAGGTTTTTAAAATTGCAATTTTCTTTAGTGTTTACATTGTTGGTATCGCCTATATTTATTTTGCATTTTATTTTTTACTGAAAAATTACTATCTGTTAGCATTAGCCTGATAGCTTAGAAAATGAAATTGTGTTACTGCTTTTTTTTTCTTTATCTGAATCGAAACCAATTGATTTAACAGCATAAACATACATAGAAAATTGCTATACATTTATTTATTGTAAATATACGAGAGGCACTATTTATATTTTGCGATTTCGAAACACTGATTGTGAGTGCTGTCAGGTGCCATCTGGGGTTTCCACTAGAATGTTTTACTTTTTTGACGATAACCTTCTTCAGAATGTTTCCATATTTGAGCAAGAAATGTGTTATTAACAGTCACTTGAAAATTGGGTCTCAGCGAAAAAATAAGAAGTATTAAATCCTAAAAATATTTGTCCACTTTCAACGTGGAGTATCTGTCAAAACAGAAGCGCCTTGATCAACTTACTTCCGCTTCTGTCGATACAACCCCATTCTTTGCCACCGTAAAATACTGGTAAGTATAGCCAGTTTAATCGTGATCAGTGATCACCGTCCGCATGCAGACAAAAGTTCGGTCGTTCAAAATCAGTTGTGGTGCCAGAAACGATTAATTAATAACGCAAGATGTCACGTGATTTACTATGAGACTCAGGAAACTAAACAGCAGTTAACTGTTTGCTGTTTGATGATGAACCAAATCCAATAAAAGCTGTTGGCACTCGAAGCACTTCGAGACAAATGCCTATTTTTTTTAAACAACTGGTGATGTAGCAAAAGTGCCTTTGGAACATGAAATAGTCACTTATGAATGGCACACAACCCCATTTGTTTGCCCGAAGTCTTTAGTAAAAACCAGTATGTTGAAATTACTTACTTACTTACGAGAAAACGAATTTATGCGTTGAAAAAAATTATAACTATAACTAATATAAATTATTTCTTAAATTTCTTAGAAAGGATTATTCAGTATAAATTATATTGGAAAAAATGGAAGATCATAAAAACAAACTGGGAAAATTAATGTTTTCAAACGAAATTGGATGGAAAATTATTGTGAAAAACTACCAAATCGATTTTAACGAAATTCTGCATGATGTTTCACCGTGGCGTAAAGTTTTTTTTTGTCGAAAATGGAGGACTTCGGAGAAATCTAAAGAGATTTTAAAAAGTCCTGGAAAAAACACATTTCTTGTCTTTTTAATTTATTGTCTTTTTTAACAAACGTAATACATTATGCGATTTTTAACCAATCCAGAAAATTTATTTTCCTACGACTGCTATGAAAACACCAAGAAGGTGTAAACATTTTTCGCACGGTTCAGACTGTGTGAAAAATATGGCCTACTTGATATTTTATTTATACACCGATATTTTCGCTGTAAAAGGGGGCTTCAAAGGGCCAACAAACGGTCAGTAAACCTGGATCCAGGAGACGATGTTTTTCGGTTACAATTCATAAGTTTTTCATTTTTTATAAAAATAACATATAATTTCGATTTAACGTAGTGTAAACAATTTACTTTAATGGCACGTCAAAGTATTAAAATAGCAGAAAAAATATAGTGTGCAACTAGTTTAAAAAGTATCTTTCACACTCATATACTTATCACACTAGGCTGCGGCTTGTGCCATCAAACTGTCACAATCGTGTCAAAAATGCTTTTTTCAAAATTTGTTGTATAAACCTTTTTTTATACATTTTTCTACGACCAATACTGACCGTGTTATAAGCAATTAAAGAGAAAAAATAATATTTGTTTTCGATTTTTTTTCACACCCTGATATTTTATAAATGTTCCGGACGTTTCTGAGAGCATAAATATCTTGATTTTTGTTACATACATCCTTCTGAAGGGTTTCCTGCAAAAAAAGTGCCTGCCACCTCGTACATTCAACCAAAAACTGATTAGGATTGGTCTAGAATATATAGTAAACTTCTTAAAAGTTCCCATAAATTCTATTAGAGTGTTTCTAATTTGAGTCAAAGTGACTATATATTATATCATTATTGCATTTTCATTGCAATTACTTACGGAATTTTTGGCAACTGTATAAAGTGTTGTTTTTCTCTCACAATGTGAGTAGTTTTCATGGTAAATTAATTAGTTTGGCACAAATTCTGTTTATAGGTTTTTGAAAACAACTGAAAAAGCACGGATGAATAAAGTTTCAAAAATAAACCTGCTTTACATTAATACTAATTCTCCCGTATTTCTTTTATTTTTAAAAATTCCATTTTTACTGGTACTTTCTAAGTACTATCCTGTCCTCCTATTACCATAATTTGCATGGCTATTACAGTTGAAAAAAGAGAGACGACAGACACCCACTTCCTTTTCTCATTAACATCGGCTATTCAGTTAATTCCGCCATTTTTATTTTTGGCCTGGATGTGTAATATTAAGAAGAACGTTATTGTACTGAAATTAATGATGTATTAGTCACATAATTAGAGGGCTTATACTATGGCTTTATGATTTTTTATTGCTTACTATGACGATGCTTTTAAGGAAATTATTGTAAAGGGCAAAGAAGTATCTACTATATTTAGGTTTTGGGAAAACTTCAATTTTTACCGTTAAAATAATTTTAAAATATTAAATTTTCCAAGTTTCTACACGTGCATAATTATTATGTATGTGTAAGTGTTAAATACTGCATTAATAGAAGATACAGAGGAAAAATAACCATTTGTACTGACAGTAAGGCAGCGATCGAGGCGCTAACAAATTCAGTGCACAGATCAGAAATTACGAATAGATGTCGGGAAGCAATTAATAAACTAACGAAAACCGCCAGAGTCACCCTGCAATGGGTCCCTGGACACAAAGGGATCCCGGGGAATGAAATGGTTTACAAACTCGCCAATTTGGAAGCTGAGGACAATGGACCTGAATATACCGTGGGAATCTCCTATAACACGGACATGACAGAGATAGCAACATGGATAGAGAAACGGTTCGATGAGAACTGAAAAAATACAAAAGCCAGACAATCAAAGGCTATTATTGGGGAAGACCTATGGGAGGACCTACCGATAAGCATAAAGGACTTTAATAGGGTGCAAATGAGAAACCTGACAGGCATGCTGTAGAAACAGACACTATCTTAGCAAGATGGGAAAAAGTAAGACAAGTACATGTAGATGGTGTGGAGAGGGAAGAGAGGACGCCATACATATACTTAGAGATTGCCCAGCACTAGGGCACATCAAGGGGAAATGTCTAGGTACGGCATGGCTGGATCTAAATGACATAAGATTCCTACCACTAACAGGACTCGCATCACTAGTGAGGAAATCAGTGTAAAAGGAATGCATACATAAGGGAGAGTACGGGGTTACGGAACCTGTGTATGCTTAAGTTTTGGTGTAGAGCATAATGGGCTTAGGCCTCAGTGCTCATGGCCTCAGCGAGGAACTCACCATGCTACGATAGAGAGAATAGATAGAGATAGAAGTGTTATATAATTGTTTTCTTTTTTTAATAAATAATAATTATTACGTCCGACGTCTTCATAAGAATTACCAAAGCGTTTTTGCATTAATCCCCTTTCTCCCAAAATAAATATAATATTTTTAAAAATGGAAATTGCGTAAAAAAATTTACAAAAATATAAAAATGTAAAGAAAGAAAAATAAATACAAACTTAAGAGTTAAAGCACTTTCTAAAGTATTTTTTAAGATTTTGTTTCGTAACCAACCATTTCTGGCGTCCATTATGCCACTTACAATGTGTTAAGTTTTAACACTTTGTTTTTTTAATTATTTTTTTTTATCTGGATGCTAGGTTTTTAGATGCTTAATCCATTTTCTACTTCTGACAACTATGTCCAAGTACCAAGACATGTAGATATTACTAGCTACTACCTCTGACCGCCCTCCATTAACGTCTGGGTAGAGTCACTGTACTTTTTTTACTAAAAATAGAGGTGTGCAAAATAATCAATTAAGGTTTAAGGGTTTTTTTTAAATCTACTAATCGAGTTTTCAATTAGTTACTGTTGGGTAGGGAAGATAGAATCAACCTAACAAGTTATCTTCTTATAGGACCCCCTTTTTATCAATGGTTTCAAATAAAACTTGCCCTAAAGTTATAAAAAAAACTCTGAAAACAATTTTAAGCCTAATCGCCTTATATCCTGCGTCACCCCAGCCTTAACTAGGTTCCTATCTTATACTAATAATAGCACTAACATTACCCACTCAAATCTGACATCGATTGAATCGATTAGAGCTTAATTTTCGGTAAATCGAATAACCGATTAAATCAGTACACCGACTAATCGAAAACAATGGATTATTTTAAAAGTCTCCCTTTAGCGTGGCCCAGTTTACAAAAAAATTGACCTTTGTCCCTAGCATTTGATAATTTCCAAAAATAAATTTTTGTAAACACGACTTGCATGCTTAATTAATGTTAATTATTTATAACAAAACTTAAATCTTCATTACTTTAACAGGTAATTAAAATTGTTTATTAGTATGATTTATATGCTGATATACAATTATTTTTATAACCAATTAATGGTAAATGTATCTTAATTGTTTTTTATGCATTTATTCATTCAGCGTAGTTGAAATACCATTTACTTTAAAACTTAGTTCTTAGAAACTTATTCATAATTTATCTTTTGATAAACTAATTTTTGCACTGCAACGGTAATGATTTTTAATGGTTTCAGAGAACATTTAGAAGCATTAGCTTTCGATGTAAAGGTAGGTTGGTAATTATGTTTAGTTTAGGACCTTAAAATTTCCAAGATAATATCCAAAAAATATTATTTTCTTTCATAACGAATTTGCAACAACGTGAAGGAATTAACAGTACTACTGTCACAAAATAATAAAAAAACTATATTTAAATAATAATCAATTAACATTATAAAAGGCTAAAAAAAAATTTATTTGACCTGTTAATACATGATATTATTTTACATTTTGTCATACATTTTTAATGCAACTTATCTTAATTATTGTTTTGCCCACATTTCTAAAGGTTAATTTTGCATAACTTTTGCCACAACAGTTAAAAGTTTATACTGTGTACTGAGAATAATATTTAATGACAATAGTTATTTATAGTAATGATGACATTTTTAAATGCACAACACGAATGACCATTCGTCACGACATTTATTCAATTGCACAAATCAGTTTGCACTGAACTTAAAAAATATTATATATGTATATGTCGACCGAAAAATACAGTGATCGACCGAGACAGCATTTTTAGCCAAAGTCTTAAGCCTTGATCTTCAGTTTCTGCTGAATCCGAAACTTATTTAGACCTAATTAAATTTCTATTGTATACTAAAATTGAGTGTATTTTCAACACATATACAGGGTAGTCGGTAATTAATACGCCAAAAAGCAATACTAGTTTAAACTCGTAAAAATAACGATGTTGAACCAAATATACCTTAGTAAAATGTAGCTTATTAATGAAATACAGAGTGTTATAGTTTAATTTTTGAAATTGTTATTTCTCTATAGCTCAAGTTGCACCTGAGATATTGACATGAAAACTGAGGATCAGGGGTTTCTGGGGATGAGGAATATGATTTTATTCTACTTTTTGACATAAAGTGTAGGTGGCGCTAGTTACACCAAATCCACAACTTTCCTACTATAACCATTTTATTATTTTTTATGGAAGTATGTGATAGAGTGATGATTTTTAAGAAAAAAAGGTGTATTTCATTTATTTCAGTTGTTAACACTAAATTAAAAAAACGAATAACGAATAAAATAATGGAATTACTTTAACAAATGCCTAAAAGTAAATGGTGGACACTTTGCGCATTTGTTGAAGTGATTTTATTATTTTATTCGTTATTAAATGTTTTCTTAATTTAGTGTTAACTATTTTTTGGCTGCAATAGAATTTTGAAATGCAAATATTTCGAAACCGGTTTGTTTAAACTATAGCACCCTGTATCTCATTAATAAGCGACATTTTATAAGGCATAGGTTCAACATCGTTATTTTCACGAATTAAACTAGGAGTTTTTGGGTTCTTACTGACCACCCTGAAATTAACTTGTGGTAAATCAAAAAAAAAGAAGATTTATTTTGACATATTACCATTAACAATTTAACATAAACAAGCTAAAGATTTACTCTTGTAAGCAAACTTCGTCAAAAATCAACACGAACACTGAGTTTCGGGCAGGGCCAAAGTTTCGGTCCGATTTTTGGTCTACTAACCACAACTAACCAAAACTGTAGTCGAAACTGGCCGAAACCGAACCTTTGGTTTGCCAAAAAAAGTAAAACCACCACGGTAAATTGGTTTGTCTTTATTATTTATTACTTAAATGTTGTAAAATATTACCCAATAAATTGTTGACAGTATTGTCACATAAGGTATAAAGTCTAATGAGTTACCATGGTAAGAATGGGTTTTGATCCCCTTATTTTTCTAGAGTTATTAAAGATGAGATACATTCTATCTGCATTGGACGATGATACGCATATAAGTTTTGAATCTTCGAACCAAAACAATATTTTTGAAATCTTGATCATTTATCAGTTTTTGTAGTTAATCTCATTATATTAATCTACCGTCGGTAAATAAAGTAAATTAAGATTTAGATAATCCATGTATTAAATAAAATGTGTATGTTTTACATCCTTACTGGCGTTTGTCAAAAAAAGGCCGTAAAGTGCATTTGCCACCTTTACGATTTGGACAACTTGCAGAAATATGAGGAAAAGTATATAATAATTTTAAACAAAGAGAGAAGCTGGCCAGTTGGTTAAACCAGTGCCATAAAACCTAACTAAAAAAAAATCTAGTATTTTGGTTTTATCGTCATTGGTGTACTGTCAAAACATAAAAACATATTTGAAGGTTATTACTCATACATCAGAAATTCAGACACTAAAAAAAATGAATCCCTAATAAAGCTTAATATATTTTTTAAAAAGTACTTTGACTGGACGGTTATTTCTTATATAAGTAAAGCCCGGACCGTCTACAAGTTAAAACAGATTGGGATGAACATTTTTTTATCTTGTCTCTTCCATGACATCCGCCCGAACTCGCCCATCTCCTTTCTAACAAAAATTGATTGTTGAACGGGGGATTTCCGACTAGTACAAATACGGATAATTTTTTCCTGTTTTAGTTTAATTCGTGATGCGTATTTTGAATGGACCACAAATTCAGCGCTGTTCCTTTTATTAACCCTATATTTTAATTTCATTTAATTTTAAAAAAAATCCATTTTACGAGTGAAGAATTTTTAAAAAAAAATGGTAGCTTTACTTTGTTTTAATTTGTCCAGTGTTGTTTTCTTATCTTTTCAATAAGAAATTTAATTAATTTAAAAAATAGTACGACCGAAATTTTTTTCCATAGTTTAAACGAGAAAATTTGTTGACTTATAGTAATGTTAACTGCTTTTAACATCCTGAAACGGCGAATATTTTTATTATGTAGGTTTATTGTTTATAAACATAACCTTGTCAACCGACAGTACCAACAATTACTTTATTTAGCCTGTTCACTTATTACACCAGGTGACGTTTTCTATTATGTATGCACATATTTTTTTCCATTGTGTTTTTTTCAAAATAAACCAGGTAAACTTTGAATTGCATGCTTCGGTACTTTGGACAACGTTGACGAAATTAGATAATAGGGGTTAATCCTCTCATTTTTTTATTTGTACATAAAATAAAAACAATTAAATTTGTTTTGTGGTTGTAATTATTACTTTAAAAATAAATTGCCTTTACGGCCTATTCTTTTAAAAATCTTTTTTTTAAAAATTCTCAGTAAAAACTGCAAAATTCTTTGGGGCATATTAAATCAAAAAAAATAGAGAATGGTATAATTTAATTTCTGCATTATTGTTCTGTCGAATTATATTGCTCCATTATTTACGCATGTTTTACTCCACTTTTTTATTGAGGCAAAAAACAATAAAAAGTATGTTATACCATTGTATTTGTAGAATGTAGCATATTTATATTCAGATTATACGTGACAACAAAAAGAAAATTTTAAAAAATATATTTTCCAACATCTTGCCTCGCTGATACAAAACATACTGTTAAACAACATTCCGGTGATAAAATCATACCAAAAACATGAATATGAAAAAGCAATTTTTTTACTTATTCTTGTATTTTTTAATAAAAATGACTAATATGTAAAACAAGATCACGTTAAATTTTCATCCGCAACAAAAAAAAGAAATAGTTATGATTCATATAGAAAATAATTAAATTCTCTCCCCACCCAGAAAAAAAGTGGAAATATGAAAATATACATATATATTGTTTAAATTTTTTGATTCCTTAAAATTAAACATAAAATTTAAAAAAGTAGAAGCGGGCTAGATTAAAGGGACCTAATTTTTGTTTATTAAATTTGAGAATAACGTTTAAATTTTTTTATATAGAAAGGATCCTGCATGTTCATTTTCCTCTACTATTTAAGCAGTGCTGAAAGATGCCAAAAATAAATTTTTATAGAACCTTGTGAGCATACCATTTTTAACGCGTTATTTTATTATGTAAAAGTACGTTGAACTTCCTTTTCGCGTAAGTATAAATTCTCATTTTATTAGATCATAGCACTATTTTTGTGCAATAGAATTTTGAAATGCAAATATTTCGAAACCGGTTTGTTTAAACTATAGCACCATGTATCTCATTAATAAGCGACATTTTACTAAGGCATATTTGGTTCAACATCGTTATTTTCACGATATTAAACTAGGATTGCTTTTTGGCGCATTCATTACTGACCACCCTGTACAGCCAGTTAACTTGTGGTAAATCAAAAAAAAAGAAGTTATTTATTTCTGACATATTACCATTAACAATTTAACATAAACAAGCTAAAGATTTACTCTTGTAAGCAAACTTCGTCAAAAATCAACACGAACACTGAGTTTCGGGCAGGGCCAAAGTTTCGGTCCGATTTTTGGTCTACTAACCACAACTAACCAAAACTGTAGTCGAAACTGGCCGAAACCGAACCTTTGGTTTGACTCTAAAAAAAATGTAACAACCACCACGGGTAAATTAGGATTTGTCTTTATATATTTATTACTTAAATGTTGTAAAATATTACCCAATAAATTGTTGACAGTATTGTCACATAAGGTATAAAGTCTAATAGAGTTACCTACTGGTAATTTAGAATGCGTTGTGTTTTGATCCCCTTATTTTTCATAGAGTTATTAAAGATAGAGATACATTCTATCTGCATTAGGACGATGATACGCATATAAGTTTTGAATCATTCAGAACCAAAACACACTACTTTTTAGAACATACTTGATCATTTACATCAGTTTTTGTAGTTAATCTCATTATATATAATCTACCGTCGGTAAATAAAGTAAATTAAGATTTAGATAATCCATGCATTAAATAAAATGTGTATGTTTTACATCCTTACTGGCGTTTGTCAAAAAAAAGCCGTAAAGTGCATTTGCCACGTTTACGATTTGGACAACTTGCAGAAATATGAGGAAAAGTATATAATAATTTTAAACAAAGAGAGAAGCTGGCCAGTTGGTTAAACCAGTGCCATAAAACCTAACTAAAAAAATATATCTAGTATTTTGGTTTTATCGTCATTGGTGTACTGTCAAAACATAAAAACATATTTGAAGGTTATTACTCATACATCAGAAATTCAGACACTAAAAAAAATGAATCCCTAATAAAGCTTAATATTTTTTTTAAAAAGTACTTTGACTGGACGGTTAGGGTAGTTCTTATAGTAAGTAAAGCCCGGACCGTCTACAAGTTAAAACGAGATTGGGATGAACATCTTTTATCTTCGTCTCTTCCATGACATCCGCGCCGAACTCGCCCATCTCTCTTTCTAACAAAAATTGATTGTTGAACGGGCTGGATTTCCTTGACTAGTACCAATACGGATCATTATATATTTTCCTGTTTTAGTTTAATTCGTGATGCAGTATTTTGAATGGACCACAAATTCAGCGCTGTTCCTTCTATTAACCCTATATTTTAATTTCATTTAATTCTTAAAAAAATCCATTTTACGAGTGAAGAACCTTAAGTTAAAAAAATGGTAGCTTTACTTTGTTTTAATTTGTCCAGTGTTGTTCTTCTTATCTTTTCATATAAGAAATTTAATTAATTTAAATAAATAGTACGACCGTAATTTTTTCCATAGTTTAAACGAGAAAGTATGTTGTTGACTTAATAGTAATGTTAACTGCTTTTTGATACATCCTGAAACGGCGAAGTATTTTTATTATGTAGGTTTATTGTTTATGCAGAACATAACCTTGTCAACCGACAGTACCAACAATTACTTTATTTAGCCTGTTCACTTATTACACCAGGTGACGTTCCTATCTATTATGTATGCACATATTCTTTTTTTCCATTGTGTTTATTTTCAAAATAAACCAGTTAAACATTGGATATCTGCATGCTTCGGTACTTGGACAACGTTGACGAAATTAGATAATAGGATGGGTTAATCAACTAAAAACCCGTCATTTTTTTATTCGTACATAAAATATAAAACATATTAAATTTGTTTTGTGGTATGTAATTATTACTTTAAAACATAAATTGCCTTTACGGCCATATTCTCTTTAAAATCTTTTAGGCACAATTAAAAATTCTCAGTAAAAACTGCACACAAATTCTTTGGGGCATATTAAATCAACAGACAACAATAGAGAATGGTATAATTTAATTTCTAGCATTATTGTTCTGTACGAATTATAATTGCTCCATTATTTACGCATGTTTTACTCCACTTATTTATTAAGAGGCAAAAAACAATAAAAAGTATGTTATACCATTGTATTTGTAGAATGTAGCATATTTATATTCAGATTATACGTGACAACAAAAAGAAAATTTTAAAAAATATATTTTCCAACATCTTGCCTCGCTGATACAAAACATACTGTTAAACAACATTCTGGTGATAAATTCATACCAAAAACAAGAATATGAAAAAGCAATTTTTTTTTACTTATTCTTGTATTTTTTAATAAAAATTACTAATATGTAAAACAAGATCACGTTAAATTTTCATCCGCAACAAAAAAAAGAAATAGTTATGATTCATATAGAAAATAATTAAATTCTCTCCTCACCCAGAAAAAAATTGGAAATATGAAAATATACATATATATTGTTTAAATTTTTTGATTCCTTAAAATTAAACATAAAATTTAAAAAAGTAGAAGCGGGCTAGATTAAAAGGGACCTAATTTTTGTTTATTAAATTGAGAATAACGTTTAAATTTTCTATATATAGAAAGGATCCTGCATGTTCATTTTCCTCTACTATTTAAGCAGTGCTGAAAGATGCCAAAAATAGAATATTATAGAACCTTGTGAGCATACCATTTTTAACGCGTTATTTTATTATGTAAAAGTACGTTGAACTTCCTTTTCGCGTCTAAGTATAAATTCTCATTTTATTAGATCATAGCACTATTGGAAGATTTTAAAATAAATTATATTGCTTAACCATAAATAATAGGAAACTATAAAAAGTTTCTGGAATTCATTTTATTTCATATTTATTTGGCATTAGTTTGTGTTCCAAATTCGATAAAAAATCATTCGCTAAAATGACAACGGTAATCTGTCAATATTCTCATCTCTTTAGAAATATGCGAAAATGGTACTTGTTACTATAATTTCAAAGAAAAACCTATAAAAAGTTGTTTGCAATATAGTTTTATATCCGTGAACAAAGTCTAGCCACCTAAAATGAAGTTGATTTCTTCAGTATTTTTGGCAAATAAAAAAAGTTTTTAAAATCTACTTTTAACTCATATTAACGTATTTGTTTATAGAAAATTGTCTTCCCAATATTATATTTATAAAAAAAATTGCCTTTGATACTTTATGTTTTGTAAATATCAAAATTGGAACCAAAAATGTTTAACGTAAGTGATGCAAAGTTAAAATAGCTTGTGCCCTTTTAAAAATAAACACCATTAATATTATATTAAATAGTAAACATGTCTAAAAACCTCGAAATATTACCAATAAAAATATAAGAATCACAGTTAGTTCTGGTTAGTAGCAGTAATTGCTGTGAAAACCTAAAACATTCCAACATACTAAGCGTTTTTTTGTAATACGATGTTTTAGGTTTCCACAGCTGTTACTGGCACAGACATGTTCACTATTAAAAATAATGGTAATAAAATTGTGCATTAGTGGGGCTCCACCTATTTTTGGCCTTAAAAAAATCGAAAAATATAGATATTGACAGGTTTTTTTTCATTTTGTTCTATTTTACGGATTTACGAATTAAAAAAAAAAATCGGTGTTAATTTTTATTTTGAAAATAAAAAAATTGAAATTGTTTAAGTTTTTCGTCTTTTATGTTACGGTATTTCTCTGTACGCTGGGTAACTCACTGTCCCAGGCAGATATAAGATTACCGCGGCCCATCGTAAATTATCCAATAAAGTAAAGTTTATTACATCAAAAACGTTTTTATAATGCTGAAAAAATAGTCCCCTGCATGTCCCCAAAAATAGTCCTCTGGTAAAAAAGGTGTTTATCTCACAAATATAAAAAAAATCATACTGATGATGTCCGCAGAATCTAACATGATGTTCAGGGAATACAAAAATAGAATAATAAAAGAATGTAATGGTAAATGGAATACGAAATTGTTAAATATCTTTTTATATATTAGTTTTAATACAGCTGGTATTCTTTTATCTAATTGTGTTTATTTAATTTTTTAGAAATTAAGTCCTATTGACGTGCAAGATAGAAGGTAATGGTATTAAACAGAGGATATGCAGTTAAATATATTGTTGACATTAAGCATATTATTCTCAAGGTATAATAACTAATGTGTTTAAAATATCTACTGTTTTGCCAGCATCTAAAATTATTCCTAGGCCTCATTGGATTCGACCCAACATATTAAGCGTACTAATATATTTATTTGCACTGCGCTTTTAATTCCTCACATATGCCATTCTATAAGATCTAAATATAAACCAATAAAAATCAACCCTCCTCCATTTACTTGTATAGTTGAAGCTATTTATAAATACACCCCAACCCTAAATATTTTAAAAGTTGACGCGTATGTACCTACATGAATAAGGACGATATTTTTTTAGATTCTTTGTGGATTCTAAATGTGAATTGAGAATTTAGCCGAGGGTAAAAGTCAACGGGGGTAAAAGGTAATAACCTTCGACTGTGGAAAATTGTAGTTACCGACAGTGTTTATTTAAATATTTGCAATACTAAGGCAGCTTACACACTGATGTAACGCAACTCACACACTGAGGCAACGCAACTCACACGACCGACTCAAGCAACTTGTTGCATGAGATCGATGTTTTCACATTGTTGTACAATTGATGCGACTATAATCTAGTCGAAATGGAGTCGCCAGAAGATGAAGATGTTATTATTTCTTGGTATTTTCGTAGGAGCAAGCGTCGAAATTTTTGACAAAAAATATCTATTATATAAAAGCGTTGTCTGCAATGGTTATGTATAGATTTCACACCAAATAATAAAAGTTTTAAAAATTCGCGTCGGGATGGGTTTTAAGACTGTAAAAACGCTTTGAACGTGTTTAAATTATCACGATACATACAAAAACCAATGCAACTAATCGCGGTGCGATGCCGGTCGCATACAACCAGTCGTATGGTTGCGTCAGTCAGATTGCGCCAGTTTGAATGCTTTTACGAAATCTTTATGGCTCAGACTGATGCAACTAGTTGCTTGAATCGGTCGGGTCAGTTGCGTTGTATCAGTGTGTAAGCTGCTGCCCTCGCTGCTGCCTAACAAATACTGAAGAAAAGGAAGGAGTTGTAGGAGTACAAGCAGCACTATCACACTATTTAATTTTTCTTTATTTCCTCTCTATATTGCCCCTTTACATGAGTCAGTTTTTGGGACGTTTTTTTTGTGTTCGCGATTATGTCCACGAAACATGTCATCTGACTCATGACTAAGACAGAGGTAAATCTTATTGTACTTGGCCAAAACCCAGGGCTCGAGACTTTGTATTATTTGACGTTCAAACTGCTTTTTTAGGTCATAGGGTTACGAATTTTTAGAAAATTAATAAGAGTACATGGGAATTAACAAACGTGGCAAAAACTTACCGTAGACACAATAATATTTTTCTGTTAACCGATCTCAACATTCACCCCAAGGATTATATTTTAAGACACAGGATAATTGGCCAGACTTAGGAAATACAACTGGCAAGTGTTCATATTGCTTTTGAATCATTACTGCTCTAGGGACTGTAATACTCGATATTTCTAAACTCCCCAAGGGTTGCAAGGACGTGAAAAGACGATCGAGTAAGCAAACGGGACAAGGCCACATGATACGTTTACGCAGTTTATTGAACGTTTTCCTTACAACAGACATAGATAAACTAAGAGGAAACTTGAAAGAACATTTTTTAAAATTGCAACTTTATATTAAAACAAAATTAAATAGCTAGGTACATTGATAAAAATTAATTCAGTTCAGTACAAATATCTATTTTATTTTTTAAACTCTATATATATATATATATATATATATATATATATATATATATATATATATATATATATATATATATATATATATATATATATATATATATGCTGGGGTGGATACGCAAAGGCTGAGTAGGCTGAAGCCTACTTATAAAAAAGTTATCTTAAATTTCAATGATATAATTAATGATTTTGCAGAAAAAAAGGTTTAAAGAAAAATGTTACTATAGGGTTTTGCCTATATAATTAAATAATACATAGTTCAAAAAAAGACTTATTTGTTTTAAAATTTTAATGTATATTTTGTTTTTATGCTATGAAATTTGTTTGTTTTTAAAAATAGTTATTTAATTCTCTGTATAGTTTTTTTTTGTTAAAAAAGTTTGTTACTTTTTTATAAGAATTGCTAGTAAAGTTTACATTATTTTAATTCATAATTTTTCATTTTCATATCCATAAAATATTGACATTATTAGGGCAACAAAAATATATTAGCCTATGGGCGGCAAAAGTTAAATTCGGCCCTGTATATATGTATATATACAATTCACTGGCTGTTGGAATGTAAAAACTCAACAGAGGAACGCAAGAACCCTCTTAATTTCGTTTTTCAAGAGAGAATGTATTTCGATGAGTTAACTTGTATCAAGGGTGGTAAACTTAACAAGAATTGCTCGATTTTTGCTATTTGTCCGCAGATAAGGTTATGTTTGTGACGTCACGTTTTGCCCAGGAGGTAGATTTTTTTATATTTAACTTTTAAAAATTAATTTGGATATACACCTACTATTAGATCCATATTGTATACCATTGGATAAAATTTGGACTTTATACTACTTGTAAACAAAACAATAGGCAAAACGATTACGTCAAAAATGCGTCACAAATATCGAATTGACATTTAAATTGGCGTATATGGGCTTTTATGGGATCCAACACTTCTTGTTAAGTTTACCACCCTTGAACTTGTATAACCTTGAAGTATGGACGTCATTTTTAATAACAGTACACTGGACGTGTAGTCTTACAGGCAGGTATTCTTTTTTTTACCAAAATAATACCTAAAACTATAGGTATAGGTAGTGATTAAAGTATGAATTTAAAAATGGAAAATTTTATTTAATTGTGTTTGTCTGTATACCGTTATTGCAGAGAATAAAATGCCTTATAAAAAATAAATATTGGCGAAAGTTGAGCAAACATGAGCTGAAATTTCATTGAACCCATGTTAAAAACGCTTACACTATAAATTATTATAAATTGATATACGTTATATAGTTTTTTAAAAATTTTAGCTAGTAAGATCTGGAACACAGATTCTTAAAAGATCATGTTAAATCGACTCTTAGAAATGTATGGTTCCAAATCTAACAATGGCTTTTTCTATTTATATACTTAATAATCATAAAAACACTTAACTACATAGACCATAGAAGCAAAAAGCATTTTATTTTGATGTAATAATCTTAGATATTCTCGTTTAATAAAACTAATTTAAATTTAAGTACCCAATTAACCGATAAAAAAAAAGTATTTAGCTAAAAAATATATTTTTGTTTAAACCCTGTGAGACTGTAGAATAATCAAGAAAATAAAATAATGTGTACATTTTGACTATGATTATAGTAAATTGACTAAAAATCTACGGATGGAAAAATTTACACCTATGTTTTATTAGGTCAAGAATATCTACATATTTTTAGAACAAGGGTTTTTTAAGTTCTATATTTCTGATGTCTTAAAACTACATAAAATTTAAAACTTCGCGATATCTGAATATTCTTTTGTTTAACTCTTTTGTCAACCGATTAAAACCAAATTCCTACACATAATTTTTCAGCGTGTTTTCTCAATATTTCTTTACATTTATTCAAAGAAATCCATATTAGGAATAAATTTCGTTGTTATTCCAGTAATAAGAATAAGTAATCGGAAAATGGATTAACCTTGTAGCACATTTTTCTGGAAGCTTACAAAACTGGATAAAATCGATGACGGTTACATTTAACGAATAAGGTTTCAAGTTACCAGACCTTTAAAATATCCTTTTTATGTGTGTATTGATTTTCCGTTTGGATGTCTATGTTTGTATTGTAACTTTTTAACCGAAAATTGGCTAAAGCAAACTTTCAACTATTTAAACTGTACCACCGTTTATGTATTTTTTAAACTGCTTATTTTTTAGGCATAGAAGCCAGGGTAATTTAAATTGTTTGAATTGTGGACTTTCTTTGGAAATTTAATTCATGATATATTAAATGCAAGCAGAATAAACTTATAAATACTGTGTAAACCAATGCAATAAAAATGTGTATATAAATTTTAATTATAATATAATATTCTCAATTAGTATTCATTTTGATATCAAGACTATTTACAGTTATTAAATGATATCTTTAGTTATATCTCTTTAGTTGCCGAGCAGTACTTAAATTCCTAAAATAAAATTATTCTTTTTGACCTGTTCGGCACATGAATACATCATGTGGTTTCAGGGGCCGAATTTTTCTTTGTAGGTGTCATGGGCCCTAATTATGGTGTCTATTTTATAGGATAATATGCAGGGTAACCAAGTATGTACCAGTCATGAATTATATGATTAGCCAATTCCGACACTTAAAAATGCAGACTGTTAATATTTGTTTTCATATATATCCCTTACTTTTGCCTCCTGTTTTTGGCAAACAAGGCAAAACAGCCACATGAACAGATCATTAATTCCCAACTCATTTCTCATGGGCGTGGGTTTGAGTCTTCAGAAATTACTGTATTATTTTAATTTTCAAATAGGTTATATTTATTTATGAAAAATAACTTGTCAACTTGATGTTTTTATCATCAAATTCTTGATAACATGGCACGTTTAATTTCTATGTTGACTAAAGCAGTACTAACTTGATTGGACCCAATATCTACTGTTTACTCATGAAACTCTGTGATTTTTTTATTTTATTAGAGAAAAGACATAAAATTGAATATTATTCTTAGTAATTACTTATTTATTTAGTGTGAGTATTGCGCCTTAGCATCTTCCGCTAGATTAGCAAAGTCAGGTTTGTAGTTGGAATTTGCCAACCTTAAAGAATCCATTGTAGGAGCATCGGCCTAGCGAAAACTAGAAAAATGCTTATTTACATAAATATGTTGAACCAAAACACAAATGCAGTTGTTCCAACACATTTCTTTAAATTTGAATATTTTTCGTTGGACACCAATGCCCAGAAATCTAGACCAGATGATGTTCATGCAGTTAGAAATATATTGCAGCGCAGAGTAATAATTCGTACTGAAATATCATGTGGTTGATTTGAAATGAAGCTGCATTTTTTTAGCTATGCCATAGATGTCTAGTATGAAAAATGAAATTATTAAACGGATAACCAATGAATTTAACCAACTTCTCATTTTTTTTAAAAATCATTATTAAATTAAATTTATATTTCCTTGTCTTGCTACCGTGGACTGGATTAATAGCCGCGATCGACCGGAGGATTGCGATCGACTGGTTGACCACTCCTGGTCGGTATGCCCAAAATGTATGTACTGAAGTGGTTGGGATAATAAGTGCCCTACTTTAAATTAGTTTTCTCTCAGAGTAAAAAATTCTGCTAAAATATTTTTTAATTTATATTTTAGTTATGATATGTATGAAAAATAATAAAAGTTTGTTAAAAAATTAATAGCAGTCCTACACGGGCCTAGTTCTAAGTCAAAAAGCTCATTAAAAAACTTGTGTGTTGATAATTAATTTAATTCGCGCATATTTCAGTTGTTTTCAATGTATGGTAAAAAGATTGAACAAATTTTAGGTACAAAAAGCACCGACAGGTATTAATATGTTTAAAATTATTTACCCGATCTAAATTTTTCAGTAACCTTCATATAGGAATTCGGCTACAAAAACTAATTTTACCTCAAGTTTTATGGATTTTGAAATCTAATTATAGATTTTTATTACTTCAATTACTGTTAATCTTATGAAGTAAGCGTTAAAATCCATTAACTGTTGTAACAAAAAATTTTAAAATGATCCAGTGAATTGCTGGATAACGAATGCCAAAATTTAAAGGCAGATAAATTAACAATGTGATATATTATGTTAAACTCCCATTTTCTAATAACCAAGTTTAGTTGCAGATTTTATTCAAGGAATTTCAAGACTTTAGTTCAATTTTAACAAAGAGCACTATTTAATTCTTTTTATCTAAAGACATTTTTTAGGCTTTACACACAAAAAGAGAAAGATTATTTTGGTGGATACATGTCATTGTGATCTATTCTAAAAATATGGTCTGGAGAGCTACGAACGGATCGAATTTAAGTTTCCAACCCTAAAATCTAATTTAATTACCACATATTTTTGTAAAAGAAATGGTATTAATATATCTGTACTGTATTTGAAGATAATAAATACTTCCATTTTAAATTTTAATATAATCCAAACAATTACACATTTTTTTAAGCAAGACCATAAATGCCTTAACATTGGAATATTTTACAAGGCAGCTAGCTGGTATTGAATATTATTTGTACAAACACCCAAGCAAACACAGTTACTTAATTTTTTATAAGTATGGGAAAATAATTTTTTTGTGCATTTAAAAAATTAAAGAAAATGTTGAACCGAACTTGCATTTTTAAACAGTGACAAACTTTCAACTCCCGGCATTTTTACAGTTTTTCGAAAAAATTCGTGCTTAAATTTTTTTTTGCTGCAATTTTTTTTGCTTGCAATTTTATTTCAAATTTTTACCCTTTGAAATTTATAGCCGCAATTTGCTTTAACAATATGGTTGACCAACTTACTAAAATTTGTAAACAACTTATTTATTTTGAAAAATAAGTATAAAATAGATGCACAAATGATTTTAGGAATTGTCATTTATCAATATATTTTAACCAATGTTCGTCGTTCTTTCAGGTTAAGTTAATTGTGCATATATTGTTAAATATCTTAAAGTAGGTGCCTTAAAAATCACTAAAATAATTATCATAATAGCTGGGTTGCGTCTGTCGTGTTTTTGTTGCATGAAAAAAAAACTGCAGAATTTAAAAAAAAACAAAAAGTGCTTGTGCGCAGATGGAAAAATTGCAGCAAGAAAAAAGCTCACGTAAAAAATCTTTTCAACTGCAAAAAGAGCTTTAACAGCATAGGTATATTTTGTGGAGTCATTTTGTTAAAAAAAATTTTAAAAAAAAAGAATTTTTTTAAAAAAATTTTTTTTAAAAAAAAAAAAAAAAATTTTTTTTTTTTTTTAAAAAACCAACAGAAAAAAAAAAAAAAATTTTTAAAAAACCCAAAAAATTTTTTTTTTTTTAAAAAATTTTTTTTTTTTTAAAGGGAAAAAATTTTTTTTTTCCGGGGCCCGGGAAAAAATTTTTTTTAAATTCCCCCCCCCGGGAAAAAAAAAAATTTTTTTTTTAAAATTTTTTTTTAAAAGGGGGAAAAAAAAAATTTTTAAATTTTTTTTTAAAATTTTTTTAATTTTGGGTTTTAACCTTTTTAAAAAATTTTTAAAAGAAAAATTTTTTTTTTTTAAATTTTAAGGGTTTAAATTTTTTTTTTTTTTTTGGTTTAAAATTTTTATTTTTTTTTTTTGGGTTTTTTTTTTTTTGGGGGGAAAAACCCTTTAAAGGGGTTTTTCCCCCGGGAAATTTTTTAAATTTTAAAAAAAAAAATTTTAAAAAAAATTTTGGTTTTTTTTTGGGGGGGGTTTTTTTTAAAACCCCTTTTTTAAAATTTTTTAAAAAAAATTTTTTCCCCGGGGGGGGGGAAAATTTTTTTTTTGGGGTAAAATTTTTAAACTTTAAAAAATTTTAAAAAAAAAATTTTTTTTTTTTAAAAAAAAAAAAAATTTTAAAAGGGGGGTTTTTTCCTTTTTAAAAAAAAATTTTTTTTTAATTAAAAATTTTTTTTTTAAAAAATTTTTTCCCCCCAAAAAATTTTAAAACTAAAAAATTTTTTTTTTGGGGGGGGAAAAAAAAACTTTTAAAAATTTAAAACCCCCCTTTTTTTTTTTTTTTAAAAAATTTTTTTTTTTTTATTTAAAAATAAAATTTTTTAATGGTTTTAAAAAAAGGGCCCAAAAAAAAGGGGGGGGGGAAAAAAAATTTTTTTTTTTTTTTTAAAAAAAAAAAAAAATGTTTTTTTAAAAAAAAAAGTTTTTTAAAACCCTTTTTTAAAAATTTTAAAAAAAATTTGGTTCAAAAATTTTTTCCCCTTTTTTTGGAAAAATTTTTTAAAAAAATTTAAAAAAAAAAAATTTTTTTTTAAAAAAAAAAAAAAAAAAAAAAATTTTTTTTTTTTAAAAAAAAACCCCAAAAAAAAATTTTTTAAAAAAATTTAAAACCCCTTTTAAAAAATTTAAAAAAAAAAAAAATTTTTTTTTTAAAAAAGGAATTTAAAAAAACCCCCCAAAAAAAAAAAAAAATTTTAAAAAAAAATTTTTTTTTAAATTACTTTTTTAAAATTTAAAAAAAAAAATTTTTAAAAAAAAATTTTTTTTTTTTAAGTTTTAAAAAAAAAAACCCTTTTTTTTAAAATTTTGGAAAGGGGGGGTTTTTTTTTGGTTTTAAAAAAAAAAAAAATAAAAAATTTTTTTTTTTTTTAAAATTTAAAAAATTTTTTTTTTTGGGGGGGGAAAAAAATTTTTTTTTGTTTTTTTCCCTTTTTTTAAAAAAATTTTTTTTAAAAAAAAACCCCCCAAAGGGGGGTTTTTAAAAAAAAGGGGAAAAAAAAAAAAAAGTTTATTAAAAAAAAAAATTTTTAAAATTTTTTAAAAAAAAATTTTTTAAAAGGAAATTTTTTTTAAAGGAAAAAAAAATTTTTTTTTTAAAAAAAAAAAAAAAAAAAAAAAATTTTAAAAAAAACCAAAAAAAAAGGGGAAAAAAATTTTTTTTTTTGTCAAATTTTTTAAAAAAAAAAAGGGTTTTTTTTAAAAAATTTTAAAGGTTAAAAAAAATTTAAAAAAAAATTTTTTTTTTTTTAAAAAAAAAAAAAATCTTTGGAAAAAATTTAAAAAAAAAAAAAGGTTTTTAAAAAATTTTTAAAAAAAAAGGGGGGAAAAAAAAAATAAAAAAAATTTCCGGAAAATTTTTTAAAATTTTTTTCAAAAATTTAAAATTTTTTTTAAAAAACCCAAAAAAGGGGTTTTTTTTAAATTTTAAAAAAAGGGAAAAAATTTTTTTTTAAAAAATTTTTAAAAAAAAAAGGGAAAAAAAAAAAACCCTTTTTTTTTTAAAAAAAAAAAAAAATTTTTGGGGTTTTTTTTTTTTAAAAAAAATTTTTTTTGGTTTTTTTTTTGGAAATTTTTTTTGTTTTTAATTTTTTAAAAAAAAAATTTTTTTTTTAAAATTTTTTAAAAAAAAAAATTTTTTTTTTTTTTTTTTTTTTTTTTCCTAAAAATAAATTTTAAAAAAAAATTTTAAAAAAAAAAAAATTTTTTTTAAAAAAAAAAAGGCCCCCTTTTTATTTTTTTTTTAAAATTTTTTAAACCCGGCTGGTTTTTAATTCTTTTTTTTTTTTTTGTTAAAAATTTTTTTTTAAAAAAAAAAAAAAAAAAAAAAAAAAAAAATGTAATTTTTAAAAAATATTTTTTTAAAAAAAAAAAAAAAAAGGGTTTTAAAAAAAAAAGGGAAAGTCAATTATTTTATTCTGATTCTGATTTCTTTTCTTAATTTGTTGTAAATATAAAAATTTTTTAAAATTTTTTAAAAAAAATAAAAAAAATTTTTAAAAAAAAATTTTTAATTAATTTTTAAAATTTTTTTAAAAAAACCCCCCCCCCAAAAAAGTTGTTGCTCTCCCTTTTTCCCCCCCAAATTTGGTTTTTTTCCTTTTTTCTCATTTCAGCGTCGAATCTTTCTCTGATACTCGAAAATTCTGTATCAATAACACTAAAACCCCCCTTTAAAGGGGTTTTTTTTTTTTTCCCTTTTAAATTTTTTTTTTTTAAAAAAAAAAAAAAAAATTTTTTGAATTTTTTTTGGGGGGAAAAAAAAAACCCCCGTTTTTTTTGGGGAAAAAAAAATTTTTTTTTCCCCCTTTTTTTAAAAAAATTTTTTTGGGGGGCCCCCGGAAAATTTTGAAAAAATTTTTTTAAAATTTTTTTTCCCTTTTTTTAAAAAAAAAAAAGGGGAAATTTTCCCCTTTTTTTTTTTTGGTTGAAACCTTTAAAAATAAAAAAAAGGGAAAAAAATTTTAAAAATTTAAAAAAAAAAAAAAAAAAATTTTTTAAAATTTAAAAAAAAATAAAAAAAAAAATTTTTTTTTTTTTTTTTTTTTTAAATTTTTTTTTTTTTTGTTTTTTAAAAAAAAAAATTTTTTAAAAAATTTTTTTTCCCCCCTTTTTTTTTTAATTTTTTAAAAAAAAAATTTTTTTAATTTTAAAAAAGGGGGGGGGTTTTTTTTTATGAAAAATTTTAAAAAAAAGGGGGTTTTAAAAAAAAAAAAAATTAAAAAAAATTTTTTTTTTGGGGGCCCCCCCAAAAAGGGGGGTTTTTTTTTTTAAAAAAAAAAAAAAAATTTTTTTAAAAAAAAAAAAAAAAAAGCCCCTTTTTTTTAAAAAAGGCCCCCGGGGCCCTTTTTTTATTTTTTTAAAAAAAATTTTTTTTGGGGAAAAAAAAAAAAAACCCAAAAAAAGGGGGCCCCAAAAAAAAAAAATTTTTTTTTTTTTAAATTTTTTTTAAAAAAAAAGGGGTTTTAAAAAAAAAAAAAAAAAAGGGGAAAAAAAATTTTTTTTTTTTTTTAAAAATTTTTTTTTTTTAAAAAAAAAAATTTTTTTTTTCCCCCCCCTTTTTTTTTTCCCCCTTTTTTTTAAAAAAAAAAAAAAGGAAAAACCCTTTTTAAAAAAAAACCAAAATTTGGGGGATTTTAAAAAAAAAAAAAAAAAAATTTTAAAAAATTTATTCTTTTTACAAGCTTTTATTTAACTTGCAATATTTGTTGTATGTTGAATGTTTGTTCGGGTCAAATTTTGCAATTGAATTTTAAAGCAGTTATTATCAACCTCTTTACTTTTGCATATACATTTAGTTTGGATAACAATAAGTGACGTCATTCTACATTCAATTCGGTGGACCGCCCAAGATGGCGGACTAGTTATTGCTTATGCACTCCCATGATATGGGTATTAAATGAAAGGGTTTGCTGAGATGAATACGAAAAATTAAATGACAAAACTTTAAATCTAATATGGCGGACCGCCCAAATGGCGGACTGGTAATTTTGTATGCATTTCCATGATAGAGATATCAAATGCGAAAAGGTTTGCTGAGAAGAATACAAAAAATGAAATGACGTCACTCTAAATTCAATATGAAGGACCGCCCAAGATGACAGCCTTATTATTATATTTGTATTAAATAAAAGGGTTTATTGAGAAGAATATGGTAAATAGAATGACGTCACGAAATCCAATAGGGTGGACTCCCAAAGATAGTGGACTATATTATGGTTAGTTTTGAATATTCATGTTATGGATATCAAATGAAAGGGTTTAAGTAGAAAAAAAAACAAAATGGTGAACAGATTTAAAATTACTTTACGTTCCTCATCTGTTCTTTAGTTTTTATCATCCCTATGGCCGTGCCAATGATCTTAATAAAAATAAAGGAAAGAAGCATACACCACTTTAAAGAAATATCAATCATATGTTGGTTTATAAAGGTAGAAAATAAACATGGCTTTAGGCACTTAAATAGGTACTTAGACCGAAGACCTTTGTGGATTGTCTGAAGATTAAAAAAAAACAACTGATTTGATTAATTTTTAGATAAGACCTGATCACTCTTGGTCATGTTTTATAAAAGTCAAAATTAAAGTGTGAGAAAATGAACAAACTTAAACGTTTAGGATACGTGTTATTTTAATAAGTACCTTGGTTTTTTAAAATAAATTTAACTGAAATGAATTACAGCTATCAAACCCACAGTCACTTTCTATGGGATGGTATGGTGAACAAAAGTGTAATAAATACCGTCTGCAGACATTACCATGTCTATGCATAACGGACGCTCTAAGAGGCACATCTTTAATAGCAATTGACTCTTTTGGGTTTAACTCCCTTGGCTATATTGATTAAAATGGACAGCATTAACAGCGCCTATAGAAAAAAAAAAACTGGGATATGTTCACACAAGGGCAGCGGAGATCAGCGACGAACAGCTCTTGGAAATGAGATCAGGTCTATAACTTTGGTAAACCATATAAAGTCAGCTGCCATTCTGACATGGGACATTACTTTCCAAGGGCCTTGTTTGGCACAAAGTTATAATATCCAAGTATGTGTTTATGAGAATGTAAAAAAGAAAGATCACAAGGAAAATATACACAATCTCTTAGACTGTCAAGTGGCTCTAAAAGCCCTGAGTTTTTACATTCAAGATTATGATGACCTGCTCGACCTAAAATAATTTGCCGCTAGGAAAAAAAGGAACTCCTGGGGGTTCCTGGACACTCGGAAATAAAAAGCAATAAGAAAGATGAAGTAGCAAGAGAACTTCATCTAAAAATTCTAACCGCCCAGAGCCAGTTCTTGGACTATAAAAACAGACAACGAAAACAACAATAGGCAGATGATCCCAAAAAACTCACTGGATTGTTGGCATGAATCACCTGGTCGAAGATATGCATAAGCAACGCTGCTGAACTTCTAACCCTCAAAACAGCTTTTCTAAAACGGATTCAGATTAGAAAAGTAGTAGGACTACTGACAAATCGCTGCCATCTGAGAAAGCATTTGCAGAAAATGAACATACACAACGGTCCTCTAATATAATATCTGGTCAGTTGGAAATCTACTAAATCTATTTATTAGGAAAAGCCTTTGTAATCAAAAAGGGGAGCACAATAAGCCAATAGTCTGCATTGCAAATATGGGCACGCGTCCAACCTCACTTAAATTAACCTACCAATTAAATCAACCCATTAACCATAAATTTAAGATACAGAAAAGTGCTGTTTTAAGCCGAAGCTTCTTAAATTTAAATATCACGGTGTAAATTGCTTAAATTTTACGCACCCCCTCTTCAAAAGTGACATAAGTCCAAAAATCTCAAATTTTATTTTGTTATAGAGTTGAGTCTTAAAAGATCTATCATTTATTAGGAAAAAAGGCGTCAAAAGTGAATTTTCTTAATTATCCTCTAAGTAAATTCAAAGGAATTAATACGAACTAAGCTATACCGAAAACAACTAAATTGTGTATTTCTTTTTACCAAAATAATTTAACAAAAAAAAAAATAAAAATCAATGTTCTCTCTTAACTTAAAATAAAACTAACTTTATTGCAGACAAAAGCTCAATCTAAAATTTGGTTAGTAAAACTATTAAACTACAGGGTATATTTGCTTTGGCTCTAATGTAAAATTACAGTTTTTGAATTGTGTCACTTTTGAAGAGAGCGTGCGATATAGACGTATAAGATATTAGTCCAATCATTGTAGCAAAAAAGGGCATTTTTGTAATTAATTTTAACAGATATCTGACTGAGTCATGACTTCCGGAAAAACCTGTAGATTACTAAAATCAAAAATCCAACCAATTTTTTTTCGGGTAATTTTTTAAGAAAATAATTATTAAAAAAAGGCCTTTTTTTCGTTTTTTTTAATATAATAAAAAGTACTAGCTATATCACTTTACTCATAAAAAACCGTTTGTAGAGAATTCAAAAACCTACAAAATGGTTTTTGAAAAATCCCGATCTGACCATTTTTCACCGAGAAAAGCCGAAATAACGCTTAAAATATACCTTTTTTCAAAAATTCGCATCTCCGTTAGTTTTCAATATTAAGGGCTGATTTTTTGAGAAATGTTAGTCAATAACATATAGTTTAAACTGCTGAAAGATAAAAATTGTCGCATTAATAGTTTTTATTCAATCGCACTGTAAACAAATTAGGCCCTTATCTTGCAAGTGCCATGAATATTAGGCAAATGGTCCGATTTTTATTTTTTAAACGGATTTTTAAATTTTCATATAAGTTTGGAGAACATGGTTACAAATATTTGTGAACCTAGCGCGTCGAGCGAAAATTCGCGACCGAGACGTACTGAGTTGACCGTGGAGGGGACACCCAGCAGCAAATATACGTCTCGCTCGCGAATTTTCGCTCGACGCGCTAGGTTCACAAGCATTTTTAACAATGTTCTCCAAACTAATATGAATATATAAGACATACAATTTGTAGCTTTTAATCTTAACTTTAAAAAGCCGTTAAAGAAATTTAAATCGCACCATTTCATTTGCCTAATATTCACGGCACTTGCAAGATAAGGGCCTAATTTGTTTATAGTGCGATTGATTAAAAACTATTATTGCGACAATTTTTATCTTTTGGCAGCTTAAAGTATATGTCAATTACTATCATTTCCCAAAAAATCAGCCCTTAATATTGAAAACTAACGGAGATACGAATTTTTGAAAAAAGGTCTGTTTTAAGAGTTTTTTGGCTTTTCTCGGTAAAAAATGGTCGGATCGGGATTTTTCAAAACCATTTTGTAGGTTTTTGAATTCTTCACAAACGGTTTTTAATAAGTAAAGTGATATAGCCAGTACTTTTTGTTATAAAAAAAAAAAAACTAAAAAAAAATCTTTTTTTTTAAATAATTATTGTTTAAAAAAATTACCTGAAAAAAAATAATTGGATTTTTAATTTTAGTAATCTACAGGTTATTTCGGAAGTCATGCGCAGTCAGAGATCTGTTAACATTAATCACAAAAAAAAATCTATAATGATTGTAGAATATACTTATTTACACAAATTACATTTTTATAACGAGAGAACTAAAACGAGACAAGTAAAGAAGAAGGAAGAGATTGATCTCTTAAGATATTCATAATCTCACCGAAGCGAGAGATTAATTTCCTTTTAAATCCATAAAAAAAGTCAAGAGGATGGTTCTTCCGTCTTGCAGCAACACTACCTAATTAAAACGATTCCGGCCTATTATTTTCATAGTATTTCCTATAAACAAATCCACTAATCACCATAAATATAAACGTGCACTCAGCGTTGTTAGCAGCAGCACTTTCGTATTAGATCTAGTACTTTTTAGAGTGATCTAGTACGCTAGTACGCCGCTCACAAATCTAGTACGTTTTTAGACTATACGAATTCGCATTCAAAAATAAGCCTACGGTCTGTAGCGATGTTGCCATGAGTACAACAACTGACAGCGGCAGATTTTTAGCGGTCAGCTAAAGAGTTATTGATGAGACTGTTGAGACTCGCATCTAGCGACACCCCCGCTGGCGAGCTTCTTGACAGTTTATAACCTAAAAAATTAAATTTTAATGTGTAAAGTAATAAGTTGGGGTATTTTCTAATACGTTCCCGCATTTTTACGCAAAATTTTAACAACATATTAAAAAAACCCGGGGAATATATAATTACACTTTTAAAAAAAATTATAACTTCTACCATATCAAAAATGATAAAAATTTTGTAAATAACTTTCATTTAGGAATAATTTAGACAAATTCAAAATCCCTAAGTTAGCAAAGCGGCTTTTTACTTACCTCAATAATATATCAGACGTAAAAATGAGGAGTCGTTATAAAAAAGACCCATGATTTGCTTTTTTTACATTAAATGCATTATTTAGAAAAAGCCTACTTTTCAAATTACGCGCTGAGTCTCTGCATAAAAAAGCATGATTCATGTGTCAACATTCTCAAGAAGCTTGCCAGCGGGGGTGTCCCTAGACGCAAGTCCTGAAATCTAGTACGATATCCCGAAATCTAATACGAAACTATAGCGACATCTAGTACGAAAAAAAAATGTCTGCTAACAACGCTGCGTGCACTTAAGTCATATCCCCAGACATTGGTGCACCTACACTATTTTTTGTTTGAGAAATATTAGTAAGTAATTTAATTTTAGTTATGTATGTACACCTGACCTAAGTAAGTATATCTTTATCTAACTACTCCTAAGTTGAAAGAACGTAAGTGTAAGATACATAAATAAATTACTACGCTTACAGTGTACCAGAGTCTGGGTGTACACATAAACATGCCTTTATTAATCAAAAATGACGTATGGAGTGAAAACTCATTCTAAAACGTTCGTGGGCGAAAATGGTTTAGGTTCTAGATCAACCGAGAAAAACAAGTAAACAACATCTAAGTATTTCCAAATCCCACGAATTATCGAAACTGGTGTGACAAATTTGTTTTTTAATTGCCCTCATGTTTATTATGCTGTTATGCTTCTAGGAAATCTATATGAAATAAATCCATATTATGAAGTGTATTTCAAACTGGCAATATTGGTTATTCTTGTTAAGATTTAGATTTTATTTAGACATTTGCTTGAATGGAATCAAGTTTTACGAAATTGGATTATACATTAGATCCTTTATATGTTTTTTTGGAAACATGTAAACTGCCTTCGGAGAACAGAAGGATCGAAACTAACATATAAACTTGGTCCCAAAATTTGTATTTTCCTAGTACTACACTTGTAAATTTGGTTTCGGTTGATAAATTCGAGTTATTCTTGTTTTGTACACTCGCATTTTGTAAACCCCAAAAATGTCCCCTAAATATTCTTATTTAGTACACAAAAGTAATTATTCAGTTTTCGACATCTCGTTTCGTACACCAAAAACTAACGGCCTAAACGGAAAAGTTAACTGTTTCTACTTTTAGTGGTTTATCACGACTGAAGTTTAATTGGGAAACATAAACAGCCGCTTTAACTAACCAGAATTAATCATGACCAACCAGAACTAAGGGCTTTTGAATTTGTCTAAATTAACCATACACACACTGGTTTAATAGCCACAATACGCGGCAAAAATCTATTGGTTATAATGTGCCGCTTCCCGCACGTGTCTGTTAAAATAGTCCATATAAAAGAAAGGCGGCCGCCAGTTCAAATCAAGCCTTTTTTGGCTACTTTTTATATATGTATATTTTTTTCTTTTTAAAGAACACCGAGTTTTCATTTTTATACTAATCCAACTATATACAATCTTGGTGTTTGTAAATAGCGAAGAAATCAAATAAAAACATCTCTCACCACCATAGTAGGTGGTAGAGGAGCTTTAGTAGGTGGTAGAGGAGCTTTCCTCGCCTGAGGCGGTACCACCCTACTTGCCCTTTAAAGGACTCGTGAAGTCTTAGTACGTTTCGAGTTCTGGGCGGTGAGTCAGTGGTCCTTCTTCCTCCTCCTTCTTTCTCTTTTAGTTTTCCTTCTTCCTCTTCTTTCTTTTTCTTTTCCTTTCTCTACTAGAATTTGGAAATAATGATGATGGCACACCCGAACGTAAAGTTATCCGGAGGTAAAATACCCCTCCATTCGGTTCTCCGGGCGAGGAGTACATTTGGGGGGCCACCATCGAAAAGTCTGATATCCTTTACAAATATATGTGGGCTTAACTCTAACGTAAACTCTGCTCACCATTATATTCAATCCTCCAAACCCCACGTACTATTTCTTACCGAAACCCAAATAAGTCCCAAAACAGCAACCAGCCACCTCCTTTTCCCAGGTTATGAACTCATTTCATCTTTTCGAGCCCACGGCGGCGTTTGTGCTTACGTTCGCAACGACCTGGCTTGTGTTAGGGTTTCTAACCTCGAATCGGGTAGGCCTGATATTCTTTGGCTTAAACTTACTTTCAGATCTTCTACCAAATTCATCTGCTGTATATACCGGTCCCCGTCTGACAATTCCTACAACGAGTTTTTTGATTTCCTTTCAATAAAGATCGACAATATTATTTCCCAGTTTCCATTGGCCAAAGTAATCGTCCTCGGGGATTTTAATGTTCATAATAAGGATTGGCTAGGCTCTACAAAAACTGATACACAAGGCAGAGCAGCAGAAAATTTCGCAATCAGCAACTCGCTCACCAATCTAATTATGGAACCTACCTACTTTCCTAGGGTTCCCACCCATAATTCTAACCCCCTAGATCTCTTTCTTACTTCCGCCCCCGAACTCTATCAAGCATCAGTAACTGCTCCCCTTGGTCGCTTTGACCATGGTTTGGTCACCGTATCATACTCCACACATTTTGAGGCAACTGAAGGCATGCCGCCACGAACCGTCTGGCACTACAATTCGGCCGACTGGGATGGTCTAAGAGATTCCTTTGCCAGCTACCCTTGGAATACTACCTGCTTTTCTACTCATGATCCTTCAGAAATATGTAAACAAATTACCGAAATAATTCAACTAGGCATTGAGACCTACATTCCCCACACTAAAAAGAACCCGATAACTACAAATCACAAACCGTGGTTTTCTAAATCCTGTGACAAAGCCAGACTTTTAAAACTTCAAGCCCACAAAAAGTTTCTTCAAAACCCCAGTCCCGAAAATCGACAGGCTAACATCGAAGCAAGAAATCAGTATAATCAGACCATTTCAGAAGCAAAAGACCGTTTTAACAATCGAATAAAAGATAAAGTTCTCTCTTGCTCAAATGGCAGTAAAGCTTTTTGGTCCTTTGCCAAAAATATTAGTCAGAACTTTTGCACAAATTCTTTTCCACCCCTAATCTCTGAAGATGGAATTGTCTCAACTTCCAAAGGAAAAGCCGAACTATTTGCCAAACAATTTGCTGCCAATTCTACGCTTGATCCTCCTATTAATCTTCCTCTTCCAACAGTTGTCCCTATTTCTCATAAAATGTCCGATATAATTTTTAAAGTCAAACAGATCAAGCGTATTCTTTCTTCTCTTAATACTAAAAAATCGTCTGGGCTGGATGGCATACCAGCAATCGTCTTAAAAAAATGTGCTCCCGAGCTTGCACCCATCTTAACTAGCTTCTTTCGGATCTCTTACGACACGGGCATTTTCCCGGAGAGTTGGAAAGCTGCACGTATGCAACCTGTCCCCAAAAAAGGATCCAAAAGTCTCCCTTCTAACTATAGACCTATATCTCTTCTTTCAGTTGTTTGCAAAGTAATGGAAAAATTCATTAATTCCCAAATCTTAAAGTATCTGCAAAAACATAAGATCTTACATGATAGACAATATGGATTCCGTCACAGTAGATCCACAGCTGATCTTCTTTCCTTTGTCTCACACAACTGGAACAAGTCCCTTGAGTTTCTTGGTGAATCCCAGATCGTTGCTCTTGACATATCCAAAGCTTTCGATCAGGTCTGGCATGATGGGCTTCTTAACAAACTTCCTTCTAACGGTCTTCCACCTAAGCTTTGCTCTTGGCTTTCCAGTTTCCTTTCTAATCGACCTATATCAGTTAATGTAGATGGTCATTCCTCCAGCTTCTACCAAATTAATGCTGGGGTGCCCCAGGGCCCAGTGCTGGCACCCACGCTGTTTCTTCTACACATTAACGATCTTCTCTCTTCCACAATCAATCCCATTCATAGTTTTGCTGACGATAGTATCCTCCACTCTAGTATTCAATTTCTTAAGCCACCGTGTAAGTCTGATTTTGAAAACAAGGGCAGGTCAATGCAGATATCTCTTACACAAGACCTGAAACTTATCTTGGATTGGGGCGCCAAAAATCATGCACAAACACATTTCATCCATAGCTTCGGCAGCTTCAAAAAAGATTGGATTCCTCTTCCGAGCCAGAAAATATTTCTCTTCTTCCAATCTGTATGTATCCCAAATTAAACCCTCTTTAGAATATTGTTCTCATGTCTAGGGAATGGCGTCCCCTACAACACTTAGCATTCTGGACTCCATTCAAAGAAGAGCCGTTCGTCTTATTAATGATCCAACGCTCACAGAAAGGCTTCCTCTTCTTGCCCATCGTCGAGCTGTAGGGGATCTGTCGCTCTTCTATAGGTATTTCCACGGCTTCTGCTCAGAGGAATTGGCCAGTTTCATTCCTTCTCTGGCAGCTCCCAACAGAGCAACACGTAGTGCAACTTTTATGCATCCTTTTACAGTTCAGTTAGAGAGGCCCCGAACTTCCCGCTTTCTTCGTTCCTTTATTCCTAGAGTGTCAAGACTATGGAACCTGCTGCCCGCAGAAGTTTTTCCTTCTCCTCCCAATCTCCAAAAATTTAAGTCCCGTGTGAACAAACTCCCTCTCACCACACTGAAGACACCCACGGTACGTTAGTACTTAGGCATCAGCCTTCGTGGACTGTCCGAAGATAAAAAAAAAACACAACAGACGCAGGTGATCACAGCAAACATGTTTTTGTTTATTTACAAGAAGGAATAAAATATTTATCTATACAACTTTCAGCCCACCGAAAGCCTCCGATAAAAATAAATTCATCAATATTTCCATTATATTTTCTCGTAATTATTTTTTTTTAATTTCAGATAGTTTTTCGTTTTGATGAATTTTTAATTTTTATTTACTGTGTAATATGTATGCTAAAGGTGTGAAGAACCAATCAGATATGACTTTTATTAAATTTAAGTTCCCATTATTGAAAGTACGAATTAAAACTGAAATTTAAGGGGCACGTCTAAAAAAAATTAAAATATAATTATTCAACGTTCTTGGCATATTTTTGTTTATATACGACATGAAATATTTTCTATGTTCCAACTTTAAAATGGCTATTTTTTCCAGTGTGCTAAGTAGAAGTTATTAACAAATTTTAAATAAATTTTAATATGGTATTTATTTGGTTGGTTATTTGGGTCGTCACAATGGTCGGTGTACGAAACGAGAAACATAAAATTGATTAAATAATTCAGTGTACAGTACGAGAATATTTCAGGTAAATTTCTGAAGTGTACGAAACTAGAAAACACCGAAAAATTCTAACAGGTAATAAAACAAAACATTATATAATAGATCATGTTATTATTATAAGCAGAACTAAGAACAATCCCACCAAAAACTTATGTAAAATAAGGGCCGAGGTCCTATTCAAAATCTCGACCTCCTAAATTAATGAGATCTTAAATTGGACCAAGATCTGTCCACAATTATATTCTAAATAAATTACATATCGAACATACGCTTTTGTTAGTATTGCCAGAAATCGGTCTTGGTCTTGCAGTCTTGGTCTTGTTCTTGCATTTTTTTCAAGACCAAGACCGCCTTATTGTAGCAAGACCAAGATCAAGATTGACCCTACAAGATTTAAGCAAAAACAAGACGGAGGCTTCGAGACTATTGCGTCTCTTAGTTAGGTCAAACTGAGATTTGGGCGTTAATGAGTAATTGGTTTTAATAGCGATATTGAATTCCTAGTATCGGTATTAAAACCACGTTTCTTTCCATCGTAGCATAATTTTCACAAAAAAGCCCATTCTGTAGTAGTTTCAAAAAATCTTAATAAAAATAACTCTCCGTATTTCTAAAAGGAAGCATTTCCAAATTGTTTAACCGAATTTTTCTTGCCAAAGTTTCAAATACCTATAAAATAATTTAACTTCAATGGGCACAAAATAAATGCTTAGAAGGCAGAAACCAATAATGAAACCACGAATTATCGAAAAATACCAAAGACTCATTAAAATAATTGATAGGTATTCAATAATAATAAAAGCGGACATACATTGTATTGTCCTTTTCATAAGTAAAGGTCAAAGCAATTAGATAGATTGCAGTAATCGACTACCTATACATCTGCCAACCTATTTGATAAATATTTGTTTAAATAATGTAAAGTTCGCTTGTTAAAATTTTTATATATTTTTTCTGTTAATAATAACAATTCAATTAAAAATTAATTGCATCATGACAATATTGGAGTAGGCTAATAACTGTAACTTATTAGCGGGGCAAATTCGTGAGCGCAATGATTAAATATGGTTTTTGGGCACCTAAATATAAACAAACTAGCATTTCGGTTGCGCCTTTGCCCGCGCGAACTACGCCATTTTATCTATTTTTTCCCGTTCTCGCAAAAAATTTCATACATTTGATACGTGCGTCAACGACGTCTGCCATTAGGTATCTGGCCCCCTTTACACCTGGTTACGTCACATCACATCACGCTCCCCACGCTCCGTCTTTAGTCACACACTTTGCGGCGTAGCACGTGTCTTCATTTGTTATCATTTTCTATATTATTGACATATGTGAATGAGTACTTGTTTCTCATACAACTTTTATCCGTCTTTTTAACCCCTCAGGGGATGAAGTTCCAAAAATACTACCATGATCAATTTTTCTGGGTAATTAAAAGCCTAATCAAAAACATCCATACTTAGAACTTTAAAAATACGATTTTTCTATACAAACTTTTACCCCATTTTAACCCTCACCCCAAAGGGATGTAATTCAAAAAAAATATAACAAATCATTTTTAATTCTAATCAATAGCATACCAATTTTTATACTTCTAAATCCAGAAATGATGAAGTTCAGAAGCCTAATTAGCAACTCCCATATTAACAACTTGAAAATGAAACGATTTTTTGTTACAAACTTTTATCTTCATTTTAAACTCCCAAGGGATATAATTTTAAAATGTTAAAACAGATAATTTTTAATCGTAATGAATCAAGAAATGACACAAACTTTTCCCCCTCCCCATTCTACCCTTTTAGTGGGGGAAGTTTCCTAAAATCCTTTTTAGCTAAAGTCAGAATGAGTAGATCTCTGCTAAAGTCTCCTATTTATCTGGGTAATCAGAAATCTAATTACCAACTCCCATATTTACAACTTCAAAAATGACAATTTTTCTGAACATATAACTTTCATCCCCATTTTAACCTCCCCAACAGACGTAATCCAAAAAATATTATAACAGATCATTTTCAATTATAATCAAACCCCTAAATACCAATTTTCATACTTCTACGTTCAGAAATGATGAAATGTATTACAAACTTTCACCCCCCATTCTCCCCCTTTAGGGCGTCAGTTACCTAAAAATTTTTCGTAGCCTGTGTTCATCAGGAATAATATAGGATTTTAATAGTAAAATAATTTTTCAAATCGGTCCAATAATTTCGGAGCCTATTCAATGCAAACAAACAATCAAATATTTCCTCTTTATAATATTAGTATAGATTACAGTGTTATTAAATTTAGGTTTCCTTTTTTGAGAACGAGGTAAATTTGTCATTATTTTACAATTTATCTGTTATTTTGAAAAATATGCATGAGAGAACGAAATTTTCCATTGATTTAATACCCTCCTAAGTTAAAAAGAAATATTGGGAAATAAAGCAAAAAACTAATTTAAAAAATACTGCATTTTTTTTAGATTTTTGTCCACAACTTTTTTCTGAGGCAAGATAGATATAGGTATTGCTTTACAAAAAAGAAAGATGAACTTTTAAAATGATACTGACTAAAAGTATTTTAATGAAAATTTAACAGAGCTTTTATGATTTTTTGAATTTTATTGTTTTTGATCAATTTTTGTCGATTATTCGTTTAAATCAGATTGTTTTTATTTTTTATAAACAAAAATTATTCTTATACAAAGAAGTTGTTCTATTACATTATTTTAATAATAAAACATAGTTTAATAATGTATCATAAAAACTAGTTTTTTTTAACCACTAACTGGTTTTGTCATAAACTCTCATTGTGGTTATATATTAATAAAAGCAAAAGTGGTATGATTGATAAAAAAGGTAACACAGATTTATGACAGTTTTCATGGTCTATAAAGTGTATTTTTCTGTTTATGACCTCTTCAAATATTTCAAGATCGCTTTGCATTTTTGCAGTTTACTTCTACGCACTTTTTATAAAAAATATAACATTTTATACCAAATTTCCTACACCCACAGTTTGCTTGACAGCTGTCTGGGTGGCTGGTAAAAACAGGCATTAAAGCATCTTTTCGTAGTGGACTTGAAAATAATATAATAATAAAAAACTAACCACAACTAAACTATGTTTTTTATTATTAAAATAACGGTATGAAACATTTTGAATTAATATTTATATAAAAAATAAAATAATTCGATTTAAGAGAAAAATCGACAATTGATAAAAATTCTCAAATTTAAATAAAAATACTTTTAGCCAGGTTCATTTTAAAGGCTTTGACGTTGGCTTTCTTTTTTGTAAAGAAAAGCCCATATCTATCTTAAATATGTTCTGTAGTTTTGTGGCGGATTCATGTTTTAGTAAGTTCTTGTTGGGTTACTCGCCTGGAAAATTTCTAAAGAATAGGACCACTTCGATCCTGGTCGCGGGGTATAGAGAACTTGCAAAATAAATGCAAAAAAAATAAAACACTGAAATTTTTATTTAACAAGTTCTTGTGGGGTTACTCGCCTGGAAAATTTGTAAAGGACAAAACCACTTCGGTCCTGGTCCCGGGGTATAGCGAACTGAGTATGCTCAGTCCTATCGACCCCTATGAATTGGCATATTGCCTGAAACAGCAAAAAAAAAAAAAACAAAACATTCAAAAAATGTATCTACGTTTCGGTGGCAAGTCTGCCACCAGATGAACATGATAAACGAAAAATAAAACTGATAATTTTGGTCTAAAATTAAGGATATTCTTAGAATTTTTTTTATTATTGGTGACGTTTTGTCATAACTGACATATGAGTTTGTTTTGACTGGTATATTTATAATTTTAAAAAATACCTATAAGGGTGGTGTGTTAATTGATTTTAAGTTTACCTGAAGTTACTTCAGCATCAAGAATAGGTAACCATAGGCGTGCGCACAGTGGGTGCCGTGGCACCCCCACTACTCTGAAAAAGATTACTGTATTTAAAATTTAAAAATTATTATTTGATGAGGTTCGATTTAAAAATTACAACCTTAGATTCAAATGTATGCAATATTTGCGTTTAAATGTCTTCTCTCTCTCTGAATTGAAAGGTGTCCTATAAATTAAAAATACTTAATAATATATGAAAATCTTATAGAATAATAATATTATCAGACAAATAATCTATAATGATTTAGATATAAATGAAACATTTCATATAAGTACTTACGCCTTATTTGTGCAGCGGGTTATGAGCAACGCGCTTGCCGCGGATCGTAGTTAAGCGGTTCTGAATAGCAAGTTCATTCATGTTTTTCCAAATTTTCTGTATGCGCTCTAATAGTATCGGAGTGTATAGTTCGATCAGTTTTAAAATGTAAATTCGGTGCCCTTTAAAAGGAAAAAAAAATAAAATTATTTATTTATAGCGTAGGCAAAGCTTTGCGAATAGGTTTAGGGCATGATGAACTCACGCGAAGTGATTTTGATATTCTGTCGAGTCATTTTAAGTTGAGTGCTTCTGAATTAGCAGCCGAAATAAGAATGCTGAAAGTAAAGGAAGGTCAAAATCTACCATCAAACTGTTTAGGTTGGCTACAGTGGCTTTCTACATTTGATAGAAGTACAACGTACATAAATTTTAAAAAACTTTGTAAAAATTTTGCAACAATTCCTGTTTACGAGTTGTACGTGCGAACGCACCTTCTCAAAAATGAGTATGATAAAATCAAAATTAAGATACACAATGCGCCAAAGATGTTTAGAAAATCTCCTGGTTCCATTTGTGGAAAAGGAATTAGCAGCAAATATTGATAAAAGTACTGTGATAAACGAATTTAAAAAAGTTGTACCTTATGAAAGAAGAATGATTTTATAATAAATAATGTATAATGTACTCGGTTTGTTATTATTTCAAAAATATTTACCAAACATTCCTAAGAATTTGTTCTAATTAATTTATTATTAATTAATTTTATTAATACCAATGTATTAATATCGATATATTGTTATTCATAGATTTATTTACTTCATTATTATTATTATTATTATTATTATTATTATTATTTTTTAGAAAGATCCGACATGACGTATCCCATGGCTCCGACCCCATAGGGCGTCATGCGGAAGGCCATCCGACGAAGACCCCTCGCGTCGCCGGAGTGATCCGGCCAAATTCATTTGCCCAGTAAAGGAACCCAAGGGCAACAGATTTCGAATTTTTATACCAGTTGTTCGGGGAATGGACGGGAAACATTATCCCCCAACAATTTTCCTTTTATGCCCCCTAAAACGCCACAATCAGGACAACCAATCGCTCGTTATACTCCGGATTGCCCCAAGGTAGACCGATATTTGGCTCATTTTCCCGTTCCTTTATATCGATGTTAGTTTCCGCCAGCCAATCACATAATAGAGTTATTCCTTTTATCGAGGAGAACGATTCAGGTTTATTCCAAATTTGATGCGTAGTTGGGATGATAATTGCAATATATTCGAAGTTGTTTCATTACTGCCTCGATATCGGGGAGCAAATGGCAAAATTTGTTTTGTCGATGCCGTAATAATGTCTGGGATAATAAAGTACCCGAAGCGCATCATGTCGGTGGATGTAACCAGTTACAGCATGCACACAAGCTGACAATAAGTGCATTAGTGGTCGGTTCGTCGACAAGCTCGACAAGCAGATCAGGAAGTTAGGAAACTGGCTTGGATACCAATGTGTTATCACCCCATCTTGGCAGGCTTTTAGGTACCCCTCGGTCCCAGACTTGAGTCAGAGATTTTAAAAACCCAAACGGAGGTTTTAATTTGTCTTATTATATTTTATTATCTTGGCACCCACACCAGCTTAACCCTGCGCACGCCTATGAAACCATGTATTATTTAAATTAACAGATATTGATACTACAATTTATCCTTATTTTAATATTTTAAAGGGAATTACCGAATAATTTTAGTGGGATTTCATTTAAAAGAAGAAAAGTTCATATAACTAGGTCCGAAATAGGGTTGTTTTGGCGATTCCAAGATATCCGGTTTAAAAGGGTTTTTTTTTATATTCAAACCGTTAGTATCTATTTTATATGAATTCTTTTAATAGTAGGTACTTTTTTTGTGTTTTTACTATTTTTTATTTTAATCAGGGACGACGTCAGAGGGGGCCCCGATTTAATTTATTACATTTTTATTAAAATAATTTTTGCTTTTCTTTAGAAACTGATTCACGGAATAAATAAAAAAAGGTATTTTGTTTAAAACCGTCAGGCAGCCGTTTTAGAAAACATTTTCAAAGAAAATAGTACATGTATGTTTTAAAACTTCACTGTTATTAACACAATTATAACGGAAACATTTTTTTTTTAAAACCCCTTTGTTTTAACTTTTTTTACCCCAAAGGGGTTTCAACAAAATCCTTTTTTAGAAATTTTACCGCGGAATCAAAATTTCAAAAAAAAACCCGCAAAAAAAATTAAATCGAGGCCTTTTCTCCCCGGACCCCCCTTAATTTTGGGCCCAAAATTAAGTAAAAACACAAAAGGGCCCCACTTAAAAAAACAATTTTAAATTTCCAAAACTCGATGATTTTCTAAAACGGTTCCAGAGACATAAAAAAAAACATATATCCCGGTCCCATTTTTTAACGCCATAGCAACCCTTTTTGACGATTTGCGGCCCCAATGGATAAAAAATTTTTTTCATAACCCCAAATTTAAAAATCACCCCTAAAAATTTTCGAAAGGTTTTTGGAAACCCAATTTTTTTTTTTTGGGAAAAAAAAATTTTTAAAAGCCCCTTTTTAATTTTTTAAAAAGTAAGGAAATTTAAAAAAAAAAGAAAATTTTTTACTCTTTTTCAAAAAAAATTTTTAAAAAAATTTAAACAAAGGGATTTTTTTTAAAAAATAAATTTTTTTTGTTTTTTTGTTTATATTGTAAAGTTTATTTTTAAAAAATTTTTTTTGGGTTAAAAAATTTTTTTGGTTTTTTTTAAAAAAAGTTTTTTTAAAAAAAATGTTAAATTGTAAATTTTATTTTATAAGCCAGGAATATTTTTTAAGTTTTTTTTTATATTTTAGTAAAGGAAACTGGTTTAAAAAAACGTAAATTAAAACCAAGTATTAATATTAATAAATTAAGATAAATGTGTAGCATCAATATATGCTAATTTAAATAATACATGGTTATCTATGCATATGCGGAAGTAATTTCAGGTAAACTTAAAATCAATTAAAGCACAACCTTTTTGTGTCTTTTTGAAAGGTATAAATATACCAGTCAAAAGAAACTATTTATGCAAACGCGAATAAAAAAAAATTTCAAGAATATCCAAATTTTAATTAAAATAAAGTTTATTTTTGAATTTTTTTTTTTATTTTGTATTTAAGCTCATCTTAATAACAGTTGCAGACTAGCCACCGAAACGTAGAATAGTTTTTCGATTTTTTTTGTGTTTTTTGGGAGCTTTTCCTTTTTTCTGTTTCAGGCAATTTGCCAGTTCATAGGGGTCAATAGAACAAAACACACCTGCATACTGGGAAGGACCAGGACCAAAGGGTCCCATTTTTTTTTTTAGGGGAAAAAAAAGAAAAAAAATTATCTTTTAAAAGAAAAATTAAAAAATTTTTTTGGTTTTTAAAAAAATTGGGTTTTTTTTATTTTTAAAAAATTTTTTTTTAAAAAAATTATTTTTTAAAAAAAAAATAAAAAATTTTTAAAAATTTTTTTCAAACGCACAAACTAAATTTTTTAGATTTAATTTTTTTTTAAATTTAACCCCCCAAAAAAACCTTTCCGTTTTAAAATTTGTTCATTATTTCCTCTTTTATTTCCTTATAGTCAATAGCACAAAATGATGGATTTAAACGCTGATTCATAATTTGTATACAAGAAACTTCTATCAAATTATTCTTTACTATATTTGGAGACATCATGCTCATTCCGAATAAAAAAATACAATGAACAATTCTTCCTTCGTCACAAATTAGTGTAATACCAATGATCATACTTTCCAAATAGATTTAAGTAGGTATTAATAAATAGCTGTTGCAAATATGCCGTTTGTGTAGGTGTCTTATTTTTATTTCAAACTATGCAAGATTTTTAATCTTCAGTAACATTGACATCAAAATCAAAACAAAGTCTAAATGATTTATGTCTAAAATGGATTAGTAATGTTTCCAAAAAAAAAACAAAGGAGCCTGTCGAATTAAATAAGTTATTAATACCTGTAACTATTTTAAAGGGGATGTTTAAAAAATAACTGGTAAATTTATAGGTATTGGTAAAATTAAGATTTTTTTAATATGACAAAGATTTGGGGATTAAAATTTAAGAATAAAACTAAAATTAATGAAATATTCCTAAACTTGTTGTTAATAGGTTCCTGAAGAAGTCTGATGATATCTTATAATAGGTTTTGGCTTTTTTCGATTAATCTGTTGCTTTGTATCTTTTTTTAATGATTAATAGCTGTAGGTTTTATGTTTTTCCTGTTATTTCGTGGCTTATGTACAGAACTTTTTTTGATAATGATGATGATGATCGTTAGATAATGTATTTAGTTGGATTTTAAGGAGTCCAGCTTCCTAAAAACTCTTCACTAGATATCTTAGTATACGGAATATGCACAATATTTGTAGTATAAATTCAATTAATGGTATCTTTTTTCATAATGGGGATGAAAAGATTTTAAAAAAATGCATAACATTTAATCATGCGAACTCTCAGATTTAACGAAGGTTTTTCGCTCGATCGATTCTAAGGCAGGCCTCTTCTGATACATACAATACATACAATACCTGTAAAGTCTCGTGAAAGAGATATCCCATCAAAAACACTTTACAAAAAAAGAAATTTCATCTAAAAAACTAAATTTAAAAAAAACTATCCAGTTTTTCCACTTTTTTTAACTTAAATTTTCATGATCTGTTTTTAATTTAAAAGCATTAATACAGAAGATTAAACAAAAGATCAGGAAATTCCCGTCAAAAATAGAAAATAAAATTAAAATTTAATTATTTTAGATTTATACTTTAGGGAAATTTTTAAAAACTTTGGGCCCTTATTTTTCATGCCCATGTTTTTGGTGGGATCTTTTTTCCTTTTTCAGTGTATTGAAAAAAATGGGGTGGGGAGAATCTAATGCCTTTTTTCTCAATATATCTTGCTCTGTTGATAGAACCTAAACTTTAGTCTGAATATAAGGCACGAAAATTTCTCTTTTTAATGTCCCTTAAATCGTGCCTGGTACGGGCTCTAATAGGTAAAACGCAGCAACTTTCTTTGTTTAGTGAATAAAATCCTACCTATATTTTAAATTCTAAGATAATTATGACCTCAGAAACTTAGGTTCAATCAGATTTCAAAGTTCTTTACACCTCTAAATAAAGAATATTACCCTCCCCCCCTGTTACAGGACGTTCCGAGTAAAAAATGTGCAGTTTTAAGAATGTTTCCTTTTCTTGTGTCCTAAAACTTATTTAAATACCAAATTTCAAATTTTCACTCCCTCGGGAAGTGCCTCATAATTTTGATGAGTCAATGAGTGAGCGAGTAAGTAGTAAAATCGGCTATTTTCAAAATCGAATATTTTAGAAACCACTTGACATAACTTTTCGATTTTTTTACAGATAATTAAAATATAATTTTTAATATAAATAAAGTTATTAAAGAGGGGCAAACACGCTGAAATCTTTCGTGCAATATACACACTACGTCCGTCAGGCCGGAACATGGCCTGGCGCACTACTGTGCCCCTAGATTTGCATTACCTTACGCTAGTTTTTTTTTTTAATCAGACATACAAAATCGCCTAGGAAACGTAATATTAAAGTAAAAAGTAGTATCGTTAATTAATCTAAGAATAGAATTGAGAAGATCGTTGATGTGAAGAAGAAACATATTTGGTGTCAATACTGAGCCCAACTAACTTGAAAACCTGAAGCATAGAAAAAAGAGTATGACCTGAAGTGACCATCAAAAATAACTGAAATACGGCAATTAGAAATGTAAACTAGAGAGCTAGGAACAAAGTTAAGGTAGAAAACTGTAAAATGAAGTTTGTTAAAGAGTGCATCATGACAGACCTGGTTATAGCCGTTGCATATATCATGAACAACATCAACTAACTTAAGGGTCTTGTTCCAGTTGTGTATGACAAAGGAAAAAAGATCGGCTATGAATCCTTTATAATGGACTCCGTACGGCGGTGTATAATTTTGTAATTTTTCCATTTTCTTGCAAACAACTAAAAGAGATATAGGTCTATAATTAAAAGGGGGAGTTTTAGATCTTCTTTTGAGGATATGTTGTGGTTGCATTCACTGACCTGAAGAATGTGCAGACTATGTCACAGTAATCAAGCCGTGATCCGACTGACCAAGAAGGACAGTGACTGATGCTTTTTAAAGTTCAGGCTTATAAGTAACAAAAAAACATCTAATGGATTTGGATTATAATTGGGAACCTGAGGAAAGTAGATAAGTTCCATAATAAGATTAATGAGCGAGTTATTGACTAAGAAGGTTTCGGTTGCTCTGCCCTGATGGTCAATTGTAGTAGATCTCAACTAATCCTTATTGTGGGCTTTAAAATCACCAAGTGTCTCTAGAAACGAGAAAGCCATTTTGTCTTGGGTCCGAGAGACGAGAGCAGAAGATAGCTTTTCTTGTCTCGTCTCGTTCCGTCTTACGGCAACACTATAGTTTTAGTAGACATGTACTATATTGTTGTGGCGGATTCATTTATTAAAAAAAAACTTGTTGGGTATACGTCAAAGAAATCTCTATACAATGGACCGCTTTCCTGGTCCCAGGGTATAGATACTGATTATGCTCAGTCCTATTGACCCCTCTGCTCTTACAGATTACCTAAAACAGAAAAAAAAGAAAAAGCTCCTAAACATCTAAATACTTATCTGCGTTTCTGTGGCATGACTGCAACGGTTTTTAAGATAAAAACAATGTACAAAAACTCAACTAATTATAAATAACGAAATATAAATAATATCTTGAAAACGAAAGTAGATAAGTATTTAGATTTTTTGGTGCTCTTTTGGGTATATTGTGTTCAGGGGATCTGCAAGTTCATAGGGGTCAGTAGAACTGAACACACTTCAGTCTCTATAGCCCGTGCCCAGGATCGAAGCGGTCCCATTGTATAAAGATTATTTGGCGTGTACCCAACATAGACTTTTCAACTATAGTTTTAGATTAGTGCATACAGTTCTAAATGTTTACCTTATTTGTTTATTTTAGTGCTAATATGTTTTTAATGTCATGTTTTGAAAATATTAATAGCATGGTAGCTTTAAAAGACTCGACACAAGAACCGTGAAATTGTTTTGTGTTTACGCTGGCATCTGGTTGGTTAATAGCTATTTAATGAAGAAGGATATTAATAAGGGCGATTAAGGATCGAGGCCATTTAACTCGCGAGCTTAGCGAGCGCATTAAGGGTTGAGATCATTAATCGCCAGCTAATGTCCAAGTAAGTTATAATATCAATGACACTAAAATCTTGGACTTCCATTGTCTGTATTTGTTATTTGTTACACAACGTTTCGGTTAGTGATGTATCTCGAACCGTTTTTAAGTGATACCTAAAAACTATTCTTAAAAGCTACGACTTATATACTATCACCGAAGCTTGACTGACTTGTCACGGTTCAACAACGGCTGCCAGATATTCCGAATATCGACACTAGGCTTGCTAAATACATTTTGGTTGTTTACAAATATTACGGCTTATTTAAATTTTCTTTTCTTCCAGTGGGTTTCTTCATGAATAGTTTTTGCTTCCGACCATTGTATGCGGTGTTGTTTTGACCAAGCGTCTTCGGCTATACCTGACTTCGACGTTTCACCTCGTTCCGTAGGTTTTTTGTGTTCTTTGACTCTAACTTCAAGTGGTCTTTTTGTTTCCTCGATGTATACCTCACCACATTCACAGAGAATTTGGTAGATACAGTCATTATTTGAAGCTTTGTTGCCTGGACTCGTCTTAGTAAGAATGCTTCTAAGAGTAGTTTCTGATTTAAATTCCGTTTTAATATTATACCTATTAGCGATCCTGCGGATCTTTTTCAAAGTTCCTTTAATATATGGAATTGTCATAAATGTTTGGTCATGTGGAGTCTCGTTTGAGTTAGAGATTTTTGTCTTATTTTGATATTTTTCGATTGTTTCCTTTACTAGTCTCTCACTATATCCGTTCTGCTTAAGATATCTAGTTATGTTACTTATTTCCTCTTGCAGAGATTCCTTACTGTTACATAAGGTCACTGCATGATTATATAAAGTACGTATGACCCCCCTATTTCGTTTCGTTGGAGTGATTAGAATTCTGGTGTAAATATTGTCCAGTGTGGGTAGGTTTTCTGTATACCGAGATTTGAATATGTCCATTATTTTGCTTGACTAAAACGTCGAGAAAATGAAAGGCCGAATTTTGCTTCTTCTCCATTGTAAATTTAATATAAGGTCGGGAACAATTTAGATGTTTTAAGAAATCTTCAAGTTCTTCGTCATTACTTGTCCATACAATAAAAGTATCGTCAACTTATCTTAGCCAAACTTTTGGTTTAATTGGTGCAGTTTTAATTGTATGTTCCTCAAACCATTCCATATAAATATTTGCTACCACTGGGGAGAGCGATGAACCCATGGAAAGTCCGTCATCCTGAGAGTAGTACTCATCTTTCACCTGAAAATAGGAACTACGGAGGCAAAGCTCCAAAAAATCCATCACTCCCTTCAGCCGCAGGGTGGTGCGTTCTACTAGTGTTTTATCTTCGTTAAGCTTGGCTCTGATAATGTTTAACGATTCTTCTACTTCTACGTGAACAGACTTTCCACATCAAAACTAATAAAAGTATATCTGGTCCTATTTCTACATTTTTGAGAATGTCAACAGAATGACTAGAATTCTTAACAAAAGATGGAGACTTACCGACCAGTGGTTTAATTAGTTCTAAAAGGTGTTTTGCTAGTGCAGTTGTGGGTGCATTTCTAGAACTGGTGATGGGCCTTTAGGGTATATTGTCCTTGTGTATTTTCGGTAGTCCATAGAGATGAGGAGGTTTACTGTTATGTGGTGTTAAAGCTTTTCTCATTTCATCATTGTTCAGAAAGTTTTTGTATTTCTTTAGGGTCCTGTAAATTTTGTTCTCTATGGATGCTGTTGGGTCTTGATCACGAGATCTGTATTTACCTTTCCGAAGAACGTCGTCTATTTTCCTGTCGTAAGTGATTGCATCCATAACTACAGTGGCATTCCCTTCCCAACCGTTGCTGAACCGTGACAAGTCGGTCAAGCTTCGGTGAACAAGGGATAGTATATAAGTCGTAGCTTTTAGGAATAGTTTTTAGTTATCACTTGAAAACGGTTGGAGATACATCACTAACCGAAACGTTATGTAACAAATAACAAATAAAGACAATGGAAGTCCAAGATTTTAGTGTTATTGAAACCATAACATTGTCTAACTGTCAAGGAAACGTTGTTAAGTTATAATATGTTTGTGTTGATGGTTTTGTTATTCAATATTGAAAATTATAATTTTCCTTATTTTTTTTTTCGGGATGTATTTTGGATTTACGTAACCAACCTGACAAATGTCAATATCAGAGCTGGGAGGGATCCGGATCCTCGTAAAGAAATCGAATCACCAATACAATTCACGATTCCTTTAAAATACAAATGATACCATAATCCAGAAGATTAATGAAGCTTCAAAGATTTTAGCACGGAGCCCGAGCCGCGATATATAATTTTAAGCCTTATTTTGAAGTGCTGTAACTCTTAAGCCAAATTAGTTTTTGGTAAATATTCTTCAAATTTGAACATGTTATTTCTGAGATCAACATGAATTCTCCCTTAAATGGAAAATTTTTTCGAACTGTAATTTAAAACTTGCAATCCTAGATTTTCATAAGGTTTTTATATGTGATTCTTGAGATAACCTCAAGCGTCTTATAAATGGGACCTCTTATTGTAATTTTACAGAAAGTTTCACCAGTACCGTTTAATAATTTCTCTGCTTACAGAATATTGGATGACACTCTGAACAGAAATAATTGAGTTTTCCATTTGGGTTATCTCAAGGATAACAAAAATTATGAAGTTCGAGCAATCAGAACTTTTAATATAAATGCAAGTAAAGAGATTCCCCGTTTTTGGATACGACACTCTATGGTTACGAAAAAAAAAGTGTTTCCTGGTTTCAAGATCTTAATGCAGATGTTTTAAAATTCTTTATCTTAATTTCTGAAACTCAATGTGATGCTGATTAAGAATCTTAGGTAAAAATTTGGAAATTTAAAATGAAAGATTAAAAAAAAACGTTTTTGGCATTTATGAACCGATTTGCCTCAGATTTGGGATATAAGGATTTTAGGAAGCTAGGTCAAAATCTGGCAATTAAGAATCTTGGTGAAAATTTGAAAATTTGAAATGGCGTATTCAAAATGACGGATTTTGGTATTTGTCTTAAATTAGAAATATAAGGAATCGATTCCTTTTTTGAATCGGATCCTTCCAAAAAGGAATCGATTCCGGATCATTTTAAAATTATATAACGAATCGGAATCACGGATCCTATTTTTAAAAAGTAACTGATTCCAGCCTTCGGATCCTTAAAAAGAAATCGATTCCCGGATCCGATTCCAAAAGGATTCGATTCTTACCCAGCTCTGGTCAGTATTATTATTAAAAGGGAATGTTGGGAACAAAGCTTTTTGTTTTGTGTATGTTTAGTTGCCTTTACTATAATCATTTATTTATAACAAATCATGCATTAACTAAGCTATTAATAAATAATTTTGTAGACACAAAAAATAAAAGTTCTGTACATTGGACAAATCTTTATGTTTTCAAGGTCGCTGAATTCGAATCCCGAGTCAGTTGGACCCCATCAGGTCGTCGTTAAGGTCATTTCAAGGTCAAATATACAGAAATACACTTGAGTGAATATAAATGATATACCTTTATGTTTTCGAGGTCGCTAAATTCAAATCCAATGTCTGTTTATTTCTACTTGGTCAAGATCAATGTCGTTTCAAGGTCAAATTTTTCTAAAATACTTAGGTGGGAACAAATGATATACTTTTATGTTTTCGAGGTCGTTGAATTCAGATCCGTTTATTTCTACAGGGTCAAGGTCAAGGTCATTTTAAGGTCAAATTTTAAAAATAATACAAAGTAAAAACAAATAACACATCTGTATGTTTTTGAGGTCGCTGAATTTAAATCCAAGGTTAGTTTGACCCTACCAAGTATAAATTAAGCCTTAAGTGATACTTAAGCTTCTTCTGTTAACCGGTTGATTATGGGACAGTAGATATCAAGCCAAGCATTGTGTAAAAAAAATGGCCAAACAGAACTTCACTACAAGTCGGTTTCGCAAATATGATAAACGATTCCTTGGTTGAGCATCATAAAGTGTTGTTACCACCTCTCCACATAAAACTTGGTTTAATGAAGCAATACGTAAAAGCCTTGGATAAAGAAGGCGAGTGTTTTAAATATCTGAAAAAACAATTTCTTAAAGTCAGTGATGAAAAAATAAATGCAAGGCATTTTTAATGGTCCACGAATTCACAAAATTATGCGAGATAATAACTTTACATCTACAGTGACTAGCAACGAAAAAGCAAGATTAGTTTTAAGAAAGTAGATCAAAATTTCCTTGCAAATCATAAAAGCAAGAATAACAAAAAATAGTTGCTCAAATGATAAAGGACTTTCATAAACTAGGATGCTTGATAAGTATAAAGTTACACTTTTTAGATTCACATATAGATTACTTTCCAACAAATCTGGGAGATTATAATGAGGAGCAGGGAGAAAGGTTCCATCAAGATATAAAAGAAATGGAAAAAAGATATCAGGGACGATGGGATACGAACATGATGGCAGATTACTGCTGGTCATTAAAGAGAGAAAGTAATAAAACAGGAACCAAACGTAAAAGACAACCAATTTTGAGATCGTTTCAAAATAAAAAAAGTCAATTACCATTAAAAAACGGTTAACAGAAGAAGCTTAAGTATCACTTAAGGCTGCATTTATACTTGGTAGGGTCAAACAAATCTTGGATTTAAATTCAGCGACCTGAAAAACATACAGATGTATCATTTGTTTTTACTTTGTATTATTTTTAAAATTTGACCTCTAAATGACCTTGACCCTGACCCTGTATGGTCAAACAGACCTCAGATTTAAATTGAGCAACCTCAAAAACATACAGACATATCATTTTTTCTCATCTAAGTACTTTTTTGAAAAACTTGACCTTGAAACCACCTTGACCTTGACCCTGTAGAGACAAACTTACCTCGGATTTCAATTTAGCGACCTTGAAAACATAAAGGTATATCATTTATTCCCACCCAAGTGTATTTCTGTATATTTGACCTTGAAGTGACCTTAACGACGACCTGATGGGGTCAAACTGACCTCGGATTCAGATTCAGCGACCTCAAAAACATAAGAATAGAGTAGTCTTGTCCAATGTACAGAACTTTTATTTTTTTGTGGGGCTGTGTAATTAATCGCCAAAAATGTTTTTTTTTTGGTTTTAGTTATATCGAATTTCATTCTAATTTAATAAAAAATAAAATTATCCATTTTGTAAAAAAGCAGAAATAAGCTTTGACATGTTTTCAAAATAGATATAAAAACAATTTTTAAATGAACTAAAATTAGATATTAGTAAAGAAATTGATGTTCAAAAACCCTTCCCTTTTAAATCGCGTATGAAACCTAAAACAAATAGTAATATAATCTCAGACGTAAAACCTTTACATAAAAACTTTTTACAAGTGCTATTCCTCAAAATTGTTTATAATTTCACACATTCCTTGGCACAGACTCACTTTATGTGTTTACTATTCGTTGTTCCAGAACAAAAACAAAGTTAGATTTTTGCTTTTGGCACATCGCTTTTGAGAATGAAAAGATGAACCCAATCAATTTTATTTATAAATCATAAACAATTGTGACTGTTTTAAAATATATAATGTAGTAAAATAAAACCAAATTTTTAAAAATGGCAACCTTCTTTAGGTTTTAATAATTATTAAGTACCAGGAGTACCCGGTGGAGGACAGGTGGAGCAGCTGCCCCCTCTAGAAAGGGAGTAAACATAAAAAACTTTCCCTAAAAAATGCCAAATAATTGAAGATATTGACATAATAATAACACACTGCACAAAAATGAAATCAAGACTGAAATTCTAAAACAAAAACGCCAAAAAAAAACACACGGCCTTCAATATACTTTCAATCAAAACTGCAATCTGCAATAATTTATAAATTACCGATTTGGACCTGTAAAAAACATTTTTTTTCGCACTCTATTAGTATTGCAGGAAACATACTAAGACATTTAGATGAACGAAAATCATCATCCTAATCATCAATTATTTTTTATCTAGTATTCTGTCACCCATATCATGCCTACTAGCAAAAAAGAATCGAATGAAAAATTTATTTGCTAAATATATGAATCGAATTTGGGCCAGAGGAATTCGTTCTATCGGAATACCTAAGCGGGCTTACTACCTTGAGAACGGCACACCGGGTCAAGAGGAGACTTAGCATGATTCCAAAACCCTAGACTAGTGGCAGTTACCCCGTTTGAAGGAGGATCGTAAGGGAGCTTCTGGGATACTACAAATCCCAATTAATAGCGTTAGCCGTTTGAAGCAGGGAACGCATACTCGGGTTATTTGATACGGGGCTTTTCATGGGATACAGGACGACATCCCAGTATAACCAGCGTTAAGCCTGTGTAGGGGCATCCCAGGCGCTGACCACCCCTTTCCCACTACTCGTGGTATTAATATTGATAACCATGGCAAACAATTTGCACTGGGATACAGGACGACATCCCAGTATAACCAGCGTTAAGCCTGTGTAGGGGCATCCCAGGCGCTGACCACCCCTTTCCCACTACTCGTGGTATTAATATTGATAACCATGGCAAACAATTTGCACATATTAAATGTGGGCAATAAACCAACTTTTGTAAATAGTAAACGAAAAGAAGTACTGTTGCTCAGATCATAGACACATAAACTTCACGATAGGGAAAAAACCTACAGAAGAAACATATCGTAACCCTCGATAAACGGACTGGGAAGCCTTTAAGGTAGACCTGGAATTTACCTTGAGAGGACAAAGCGAAAATAAACAATACACACGACCTAAAAATGATGAAACATTTTTCCTCGAAAAGCCTTGTAACCGGGCTGATCTTAGAACTTTAAGAGATTTTTAGATAATAACTTGGCTCTTCTATTACATAAGTGTTTTTGATGGGATTTATTTGTCAACATGCTGAATTCTGTCACCGTCACACCCCTTTCGGTTTATCTGTTTTAAACTGTCCGCCTTCTCCCAATTTAGATCTGTATCTTACTTTCATTAGGTATTTACATTAACTGGACACGCATATTCATTCGTGGATTGTTTCTTTTTTTTCATTTATTTTGTGATGTGACGTGCTGTTAGTTTTTCCCGCTTTGCTCAAACAGTGGTTTATTATTAATGTCATCTATTTAATAATCTAAAACCATAATAAACAACTGCAAAACATGCCGACAAGCATCTTTAATTAGCAATTAAGCATGCCTAATTAAGTAACATCAATCGTCATGATCTTAACGATCGGCCGAATCTAATTTTATATTCAAAGACTTAAGGAAGTAACCGATAAAATACCTTTTCTAATGAATATTTTTTCTTATAGCTTTCTGAAAGGAGATTTGAACCTAATCCTGACCTAAGCCCATTTTTTGGTCTAATTACTACGTCAGATTTTAAATAATGTAAGATATAAATATACGGCAAAAGAAAAATTATTTGGCATTTCTCCAGAATAAAGATATTTATATATTATTTTTGAAAATTATACTTTTTTTTTAATATATTATTATAAAGAGCTAGTCCGCTCTTGCAATAATATCAACAAAAAACGTTTTTTCGAGAGTATCGTAGGTCGCAGCCTAAGGCAGCTTACACACTGATGCAATGCAACTCATACGACCGACTCAAGCACTTAGTTGCCTCAGCCTGACCCATAAGGATTTCGTGGAAGCATTCACACTTGTGCAATCCGACTGATGCAACCATACCACTGGTTCCATATTCAAATGTTTCTATTAAATAAGATACAACACCTGGAAATAGAGTATAAAGCATAGAAATGTAAATTTTTTCTAGCAGCGAATTAATCTGCAAATTGGCTATACAGGGTGACTGGCGAAAAATAAAGACCCGAATACATTTTTTTGATTCTGAATGAAACCCAGGAATACTTTTTTGCAAATTTTCCTTCGTTTCCAAGATATTTCACTATAAAGTTTTACAAAAAAAAATAATTAAAATCACAATGTGTGTGTCGTTAATCTTAGTTGTCGCTTTCAAACTATTACGTCATATGAAATCAAGTTTGACGTTTGTCAAAAGTTAGATACTTGTCAATCTGTTATTGGAAAAATCAAAAGAAAATGGAGTTCACTAATGAAGAATACGAAAGAAATGTTGTTGCATGGTTGAATAATAACTTTAATGAAAGGTGGATAGGTAAAAATGGTCCTGTTCGTTGGCCGGCAATATAAGAGTTACTTAGGCTTCAGTAACCATAATTTATATAAAATCTTGATGGAACATTAAAGCAAGAATTTAGAGCAATCGATTTTATTTTGTCTGCCGTTCATTAGTGAACAGATGTCACGCTTGAATCTGTGAAAATGGCGGTATTTTTTAACACTTGATGTTATGACACTTAGCTTTAAATAGTTGCACTATTTGCCTTTAATAACATAATAATTATTTAACATGTGCATCAAAGTGTCTAACTTTTGACAACAGTCAAACCTAATTTCATATGTTGTAATAGTTTAAAAGCGTCAACTAAGATTATTTATTATTTTTCTTTAGCAAAACTTTACAGCGAAATATCTTGGAAACAAAGGAAAATTTGCAAAAAAAGTATTCTTGGTTTTTGATTCAGAATTTTTAAAAATTAATTCGGGTCTTCATTTTTCGCCTCTACTTAACAATCACCCTGTATAGTAGTGTAACCTATCTAGCCAGTGTGAACCCGGCTTTAATTTCTCACTTTTGTTATTACTTATTTACAGGCATAAAAACAGCCTTGGTAATGCACTCTATAATTTTATTACTGGACACATAAAATATAATGTGTAATAACCAGAATGTTCCCTATAAACCTGCACAAATAATATATATGTTTACTCATTTGTAGTATTTCCATATAGGGAAATGCCGGCCTTGATCTGGATTTCTTTCATTAATGTACTTTAAAATTATAGATTTGAATATGGTCAATGATCGTGTCTTGGCCATGGTGTATATCATTTAGTAAACTGAATAATTTTTTAATTAGTAAATTTTAAATAGATATTAAAAGTGATCAATATATGCTTTTCGCTGATCTAAGATTCCATTTTTGTAATTTTTGTATTGTTGAATCATTTTTAAAATGAAAATTCGGTGCCCTTTGAAAAGAAAAAAACATAAAAAGTAGCAAAAAGGTTAAATTTTTGTTGTCGGTCGCCTTTGCTTGTTAAATGGTCTATTATTGCAGACACGTGCGGGAAGCGGCACATTATAAAAAGCAAAGGCAGCCGCAATTCAAACCAAATCTTTTTTGCTACTTTTTATGTTTTTTTTTTCTTTTCAAAGGGCGCCGAATTTTTATTTTAAAAATGATCCAACTATAAACCAAGTGAAGCTTGTTAACATTTTCATTAAAAGCATTTTCCCATTACTATTCAGATATTGCTTTTTTTAATTATTTAAATTCGGAATATTTTTTACCTATTTTTAAAAATTATTATGCTAAAATGGTGTTTACCACGTATTTCCTCATTCAACCTATCATACAGTATTTTTTTAGATATGTTGGGGCGGATTCATGTATAAAAAATCTTTCTTAGGGTACCCTCTAAACTCCAAAGACTCCTATCTTTATACTCTTTAAAATGGGACCGCTTCGGTTTTGGCTCCAGAGTAAAGAAATTGAGTTACCTCACAAGTATTGATCCCTATGAATTGGCAGATCGCTTGAAACAAAATATCAAAAAACTCAATCTTTTGTTGGAACTTATGACGTAAAGTCAGAATTTTTTACACTTTACATCTTTATATTTTTAAATTTATTTAATTTTTAGTATTTTTTTAATAATTGTATCTTGAAAACAGTGGTGTACTTGACACCGAATCCTAGATAGCTAGTTTGATTTTTTTGGGCTTTCTGTATTTTATTTCAGGCAATTTAGCACTTTATAAGGGTCAATAGTTCTGAGCATACTCAGTTTCTATACTTCGGGACCACGACCGAAGCGGTCCCATTTTGGAGAGTATAAAAAAAGGAAATTTTGTATTTTATGGTAATGAAAGACCTACAGTTTAACATGGAAGCCAAACCCATCAGACTGCTTAACCAAGCTCGACATGCTTAACTTCTATAATCAGACGAGAAGCTTACTTACTTACATATATTTCCTTAATTTCAAAATACATGTTCACCTTACTTAACAAGTTTTATTTATAGTTTATTCTCCATAAAGGCGCATGTCCATTTAGAGAAAGGCTGCCACCTAAGTAGCATGTCTCTTGCATTCTCTTATTGATTTCACAGGTCCACAAAAAACAAAATGGTGTGTGCTGGGTGTCGGACTAAGATTTTCTGGCTTATTTTTTTTCGCTGAACACGAATCTGAAGTCAAAATTGGGGGTTAAATAGCAAAAAATCGAGAAAAGGCGTAATTTAAGATATTTACGATTTTTTTTTAAATTTAAAACCTCAATATATCAAAAATAGTAAAAGATACACAAAACTTTATAAAACATAAATTATGTATTTTTATAAGACTTTTAATTTAGGTTATATAATCTTTTTGTCTAAATGCAATATTTTTCGAGTTATAATAAAAAAAACGAATTTTTAGGATTTTTTTAAGGTATACCCCAGGATTTTTTTTAATTTTTTTTATTTTTCTACAAATTTTAAGGGATTTAAGATTCAAATAAATAAAATAAATAATTTTAATAAAAACCCCAAAATCACATTAATAAAAAAATCCCATTTGGACAGAAATTTTTTGTCAAAATTACGTTTTCGTCTATATCTCCTTTATTATTTATCCTATTAAAAACGTGTATATAACTTCTTAAATAGACAATTAAGAAAGCTCTATTTTTTGCTGTTTGACCCCCAATTTTGACTTTAGATTCGTTTTCAGCGGATAAAAATACACCAGAAAATCTTAGTCCTACACCCATCACACACCACTTTTTTTGTGCACATGTGTTTTTATGCATACTTTTAGTTTTGTCTTTTTTAACCTTATACTAACAAAAAGGTATGTTTTAACGCTTTAAAGGCCGTTGATACAGTAATTTTTAGTATTAAAAGTGCCACTAAATTTTGTGAGATTCGAACTCACATCGTGCCAAATGAAATTTGTGATGAGCAGCAACTTTTACTGTTATGTTATAACGCAATATCTTCTAACCCTAATGTTATTGAGCTCTGTAAACTGAGGCGATTAGGAAAAACTGAATCTTTATATATAATTTATGACAAACACAAACAATATTTCTTACAAAGGGTACCTTGAACAAAAATAAACAATTTCCAAGGCGTCTTAATTTACGCCTAATTAAAAAATATTTTATTTTTGCCCAACAAAATAAATAAAACGTTTTACCAAATTTTATAGTAGAGATCGAACGCTGTAAGAACAACACCGATACGTCACGGTCTCATATGGCAAACCCGTATAAAACCGTGACGTATCGGTGTTATTCTAACAGCGTTCGATCTCTAGAAGATCGAACGCTGTTAGAACAACACCGATACGTCACGGTTTTATATCAGTTTGCCATATGAGACCGTGACGTATCGGTGTTGTTCTTACAGCGTTCGATCTCTACTAATTAGCGTCGTTTTTCAGAAAAACGTCTGCGACGGCAAATAGGCAGACAGGGGCAAGAATAATTAGGTGTCCGGTATTTTCTTTTGAGATCCAAACCCTCAGAAAAAAACAAAATTGCTTTAAATTACTCCTTTTGGTAATCGTTTTTTATGAGTAATAGTAACGGATACAAAATCATTTATTCCTAGTCTTCATTAATGCATGATTTTCTAATAAAAACTATTACAGTGTGGGTAACTAAATAAACACAAAACAAACAAGTTTATTTATAGCATTGTCTATCGATTTTTTTAAATCTTGGGACAGTCCACGAAGGCAGTTGCCTAAGTACTAACTTATACCGTGGGTGTCTTAAGTGTCGTGAAAGGGAGTTTGTTTGGAGATTGTGAGGAGAAGGAAAAACTTCTGCGGGAAGCAGGTTCCATAGTCTTGACACTCTAAGGATGAAGAAATGAAGAAGGCGGGAAGTTCGGGGCCTCTCTAATTGAACTGTAAAAGGATGCATAAAAGTTGCACGACGTGTGGCTCTGTTGGGAGCTGCCAGAGAAGGAGTTATACTGGCTAACTCCTCTGAGCAGAAGCCGTAAAAATACCTATAGAAGAGCGACAGATCCCCTACAGCTCGACGGTGGGCAAAAAGAGGAAGCCTTTCTGTGAGCGTTAAGGTTATTCTCAAAAGTAACGCCGACAAGATTAAACGACGCTTTGTTCTGCCTGCAGAACTTGGCCACTCATATGTAACGGATGAGCATTGGCTGACTTTTTTTTCGAGGCATTAAAGTAAACAAGATTTTTGGCGCCCCAATCCAAGATAAGTTTGAGGTTTTGTTAAAGAGATATCTGCATTGACCTGCGCTTATTTTCCAAATCAGAATTACATGGTGGCTTAAGACATTGGATACTAGAGTGGAGAGTACTATCGTCAGCAAAACTATAAATGGGATTGATTGTGGAAGAGAGAAGGGGCACCCCAGCATTAATTTGGTAGAGGCTGGAAGAATGACCATCTACAGTAACTGATATACGTCGATTAGAAAGAAAACTGGAGAGCCAAGAGCAAAGCTTAGGTGGACGACCGTAATAAGGAAGTTTGTTAAGAAGCCCATCATGCCAGACCTGATCCAAAGCTTTGGATATGTCAAGAGCAACGATCTAGGACTCACCAAGAAACTCAAGGGACTTGTTCCAGTTGTGTGAGACAAAGGAAAGAAGATCAGCTGTGGATCTTCTGAGACGGAATCCATACTGTCTATCATGTAAGATCTTGTGTTTTTCCAGATACTTTAAGATTTGAAAAGAAATGAATTTTTCCATTACTTTGCAAACAACAGAAAGAAGAGATATAGGTCTATAGTTAGAAGGAACGGTTTTACATCCTTTTTTGGGGACAGGTTGCACACGTGCAGCTTTCCAATTCTCCGGGAAAATGCCCGTGTTGTAAGAGATTCGAAAGAGGCGAATTAGGATGGGCGCAAGCTCAAGCTTTTTTTTAGAATTAACGATTTTTTAGTATTAAGAAAAGAAAGAATACGCTTGATCTGTTTGACTTTAAAAATAATATCGGACATTTTATGAGGAACAGGGCAACTGTTGGAAGAGGAAAATTAATAGGAGGATCAAGCGTAGAATTGGCAGCAAATTGTTTGGCAAATAGTAGGCTTTTTCTTTAGAGGTAGAAACAATTTCATTTTCAGACATTAGGGGTGGAAAAGAATTTGTGCAGAAGTTTTGAATAATATTTTTGGCAAAGGACCAGAAAGCTTTACTTAGCCATTTGAGCAAGAGAGAACTTTATCTTTTATCCGATTGTTAAAACGAGCTTTTGCTTCTGAGATAGTCTGATTATACTGATTTCTTGCTTCAATGCTAGCCTGTCGATTTTCGGGACCAGGGTTTTGGAGAAACTTTTTGTGGGCTTGAATTTTGAAGTCTTGCTTTGTCACAGGATTTAATTGCCTGAAACCAAGATAAATTTCAAAAAGAATGCACAAAAAAAAGGTAATTTTTCAGGGTTTAAGAACAAAATGGTAGCCGACAAATATTGTAACTAACTCGGCCATTAATTGGCGATTAATGATCTTAACACTCGCTAAGTTAGAGTTTTAAATTAATAGCCTAGATCCTAGTCGCCCTTGTTAATTAAATTGCTATTTACCCAAATGATTTTAAACTTTACTTCATTTTCTGTACCTTTCGTTTCTATAACTGTAAAAAAATTGACTACTTAAAAAATTATGTTTCATTTTAAAACGTCATTTTTATTAGCGCTATAGATTAGTGCCACAGTGTATGGAACATTTTTATTTTTAAAATCAGCGAAAAATTATTTATGTGTTCTCTTTTTGGCAGATTTCCAAAGAAATTCTAAAATACAGTAATAATGATTAACTTAGAAATGAACATTTATCGGTTTAGAAAATTAGAAAAAAATATACTGTTTAAAATTATTTTTTCCTAAGTAATATTTAATAATTGGTATATAATCGCTAGACTTCAGACGATGGAAAAAAATTAAGTACGAACATTAAATATCATCAAATGAGTATAAATCAAGGGTATGTTTATCTTAAAAACCCCCTTAATGTTACATGACAATTTAAATAACTTTTAAACAAATTACCTCAATGTATTGTGTAAGTGGTGGAAGGCGTTAATAGCTGTAAAAAGTAATATACATGTAACAGACTGTAAAATTAAAAAAGAAAACAGTTTGTCTTAAATCAGAAAAAAGTACAAAGTACTTTCTTGAAGACAAGCGGTACCTTACATAAAAAGAATTCGAGCAAAATAATATCGCAGTTATTCTGTGACGTAACAAATGTCGAACCCACTCAAGGTACCAGATGCGCAACCTTTTATGGTAGCACCATGGTTGTCTCGGTGGGCATATTTTAATTAAGAATTGGCAACCCGTTCAATAAAAGGTAAAACGAAAGTAGTACCAGAAGAATACTTTTACTTACACTGGGTGCTTTTCAAATAACTATAGTTAAGTATACGCATTTTATTTGCTAGATCATTTAAAATGTATGAATTTTGATTTTTTTAACGCTTTTTTGATATTCTTTTATTCTGAAACTTTTTTTCGCTATGGCACTTACAGATTACGGTAGTAATATTTGTTTTTTTTTTAGTAAGTTGGTACTCTAGGTAAAATTACATTTTTAATTTAAAAGTTAATAGACACTGTTTTTTGCTGCATGCCCTCAAGAATAGGAACCCATTTACATTTAAGAAATGTAATTTTATCTATGTTTGTTAGACTAATTAGTTTTTAAATGTGGTACATATTTAAATGATTATTGCAACACATTTAGGTAGGTGGTAGAGGAGCTTTTCCTCGCCTGAGGCGGTACCACCTCACTTGCCCTTTAAAGGACTCGTGAAGTCTTGGGGTCTTATAGGTCCGTTTCGAGTTCTGGGCGGTGAGTCAGTTTTCCTTCTTCCTCTTCCTTCTTTCTCTATTAGTTTTCCTTTTTTCTCTTCTTTCTTTTTCTTTTTTTTTCTCTTTTTTTCCACTATAGAAAAATTTGGCAATAATGATGATGGCACACCCGAACGTAAAGTTATCCGGAGGTAAAATACCCCTCCATTCGGTTCTCCGGGCAAGGGGTACATTTGGGGGGCCACCATCGAAAAGTCTGATATCCTTCACAAATATATGTGGGCTTAACTCCAATGTAAACTCTGTTCACCATTATCTTCAATCCTCCAAACCCCACATACTATTTCTTACCGAAACCCAAATAAGTCCCAAAACAGCAACCAACCACCTCTTCTACCAAATTCATCTGCTGTATATACCGGTCTCCGTCTGACAATTCCCACAACGAGTTCTTTGATTTCCTTTCAGTAAAGATCGACAATATTATTTCCCAGTTTCCATTGGCCGAAGTAATCGTCCTCGGGGATTTTAATGTTCATAATAAGGATTGGCTAGGCTCTACAAAAACTGATACACAAGGCAGAGCAGCAGAAAATTTCGCAATCAGCAACTCGCTCACCAATCTAATTATGGAACCAACCTACTTTCCTAGGGTTCCCACCCATAATTCTAACCCCCTAGATACCTTTCTTACTTCCACCCCCGAACTCTATGAAGTATCAGTAACTGCTCCCCTTGGTCGCTCTGACCATGGTTTGGTCACCGTATAATACTTCATACATTTTGAGGCCCCTGAACGCATGCCGCCACGAACCGTCTGGAACTAAAACTCGGCCGACTGGGATGGTCTAAGAGATTTCTTTGCCAGCTACCCTTGGGATCCTACCTGCTTTTCTACTCACGATCCTTCCGAAATATTTTAACAAATTACCGAAACAATTCAACTAGGCATTGAGACCTATACCCCCTACACTAAAAAGAACCCCATAACTTCAAATCACAAACCGTGGTTTTCTAAATCCTGTGACAAAGCCAGACTTTTAAAAATTCAAGCCCACAAAAAGTTTCTTCAAAACCCCAATCCCGAAAATCGACAAAATCGTCTTAAAAAAATGTGCTCCCGAGCTTGCATCCATCCTAACTCGCCTCTTTCGAATCTCTTACGACACGGGCATTTTCCCGGAGAGTTGGAAAGCTGCGCGTGTGCAACCTGTCCCCAAAAAAGGATCCAAAACTCTCCCTTCTAACTATAGACCAATATCTCTTCTTTCAGTTTTTTGCAAAGTAATGGAAAAATTCATTAATTCCCAAATCTTAAAGTATCTGGAAAAAACATAAGATCTTACATGATAGACAATATAGATTCCGTCACAGTAGATCCACAGCTGATCTTCTTTCCTTTGTCTCACACAACTGGAATAAGTCCCTTGAGTTTCTTGGTGAATCCCAGATCGTTGCTCTTGACATATCTAAAGCTTTCGATCAGGTCTGGCATGATGGGCTTCTTACGGTCTTCCACCTAAGCTTTGCTCTTGGCTTTCCAGTTTTCTTTCCAATCGACGTATAATGTGTAGTGTAGATGGTCATTCCTCCAGCTTCTACCAAATTAATGCTGGGGTGCCCCAGAGCTCAGTGCTGGCACCCACGCTGTTTCTTCTACACATTAACGATCTTCTCTCTTCCACAATCAATCCCATTCATAGTTTTGCTGACGATAGTACCCTCCATTCTAGTATTCAATTTCTTCAAGCCACCATGTAATTCTGACTTAGAAAACAAGCGCAGGTCAATGCAGATATCTCTTTCACAAGACCTCAAACTTATCCTGGGTTGGGGCGCCAAAACTCTTGTTCAGTTTAATGCCTCGAAAACACAGTCATGTTCGCTGTCGCGAAAAAAGTCTGCCAATGCTCATCCCTTACATATGAGCGGCCAAGTTCTGCGGAACAAAGAGTCGTTTAATCTTGTCGGCGTTACTTTTGAGAATAACCTCAACTGGCACAAACACATTACATCCATAGCCTCGGCAGCTTCAAACAAGCTTGGATTCCTCTTCCGATCCAGAAAATATTTCTCTTCTTCCAATCTGTACACTCTGTACGTATCCCAAATCAGACCCTCTTTAGAATATTGTTCTCATGTCTAGGGAATGCCGTCCCCTACAACACTTAGCATTCTGGACTCCTTTCAAAGAAGAGCCGTTCGTCTTATTAATGATCCAACGCTCACAGAAAGGCTTCCTCTTCTTGCCCACCGTCGAGCTGTGGGGTATCTGTCGCTCTTCTACAGGTATTTTCACGGCTTATGCTCAACAAAACAATTTTGTTACTAAATTTAAAAAAATAAAACAAATCGGTGGATTATTAGATACTATTTTGTTGCTGATACTATAGGAGCAATCGGATGCTTCCGCGTACAGCAACAAAATTACAGCTGTTATATAACGTGGTGAAAATTGAAGTTCAATGTAGCATGTTCTCAAAAAAAAAATCTAATATTTTGATATTTCTAATTTATAGCAACAAATTAGCAACAAAATCGTGTGATACAGTCAACAGGCAATTAACGATTTAATATCAAAAATTCCTGCTATCTCTATATCAGTATAGCAGTAATTTCGATTTTTCGAAATCAGCTTGAGCACCAAGATCCTCATTTTAGCAACAAATTAGCTACAAATTTTAGTGATTTTTTATCAAGTTTTGCTAATTTACCCCTGCTAGCCTAATAGAACTATAATTGTTCCAAGATGACCATGTTTTGCACTTTATATGTTTATTTCCTATTTAATTAGCCGCAGTCGGTATGTAAAACCTATTAATAAATTATCAACATATAGTCAATATTTCACTATTTAATAGGTCCCTCCCCTCTCCCCTTCACCCAGGAGTGCTTAAAAATATTTTAAAGTCTGCAATATGATATGAAACAAATTAAATATTAAAACGATTTGAAAAAACACAAATTATTAATCTTCTCTACATTATTGTCTTGAAATAAAAGTTTATTCCTTTTTTCATTTATATTTACTATTTTAATACTGCGATAGCCAGCTTCGATTTATTCGCGTCTTGTTTTGTCTAGCGCCACCGAAATATAAAAAAGCTTTGGCGGCTATAGGTATAGAATTGCAAAGCATACGGGCTTTGATACAGATATTAATTATGGGCAAATCGTATTAAAAAAATTGGAAATTTATTTAGTAGATCCAATAATTTAGAACAAAGGAGGTGGGTAAAATTCGGCCTTTTTTCTTTAATCATATCATAAAAAGTTCACTGTTTCAATCCGGACTATTTTATTATATTTATAATAAGTCAAAGTATTTTTATTTACATCTACAGTGAATTGAAAAATAAATCGGAATGCAGTTTGTACAGCAACATATTTTTTTTATCGATAATATTACACTTAATAAGCTTATAAACTAGCATTTATTTATTTTGGTGCGTTAGGGATATCTTTTTTTAAATAAAAGATCAATATATATATATATATATATATATATATATATATATATATATATATATATATATATATATATATATATATATATATATATATATATATATATATGCATATATATATATATCATATTTTTATCATATATATATATATATATATATATATATAATATATATATATATATATATATATATATATATATATATATATATATATATATATATATATATATATATATATATATATATATATATATATAATATATATATATATATATATATATATATATATATATATATATATATATATATATATATATATATATATACATATATATATACAGGGTAAGTCTGTGAAGTGGGACCCCCCATTTATTGCTGTAAATATTCAAATTGGAAAAAAATGTTTTATACAAAGATATTTTGGGTTTTGCTGCTCTATATAATGCAAACAACTTTATGTATACAGGGTGTATCAAAAAGCCCGTACAAGGACAAGTTTAATTTTTTTTAATGACTCCCTATATTTTTTGTTAAATTTTGCTGTCAAGTAAGCATTCAAAGCTGACGATACTACGGCTAATGAATTATAAAAGCGAAGTGTCAATAAAGCTTGTCACTATCAACGCCTACTAGTACAAAAATAAGTTGTTGATTTGAAATTAGTTAATTGATATTAAAATAATGTTTATCACAAATTAATAAAAGTAGGCCGATTTTTTCGAAAATTGGTGTTAGGAACTATCTTTTACTTTTAAACAACTTTTCCTAGTAACTTATTTCCATATCTTCTCAAATAAATGCACTTTACTCTTGTACCATTTTAAGTTTTTGCAATTTTCTGAACCAACCATAATGCAAACAACTTTATGTATACAGGGTGTATCAAAAAGCCCGTACAAGGACAAGTTTAATTTTTTTTTTGACTCCCTATATTTTTTGTTAAATTTTTGTTTTCTAAATAAAATTCTATGCATTTTTTATCTGGCATGTCATATCCCTATATTCAAATGTTTACGAGATATTCTCATTTAAATACAAATTTAGAATAAAAAAATCCGTTGTTTTACGTTTCTATGGTTCCGTTGTTTTACGTTTCTATGGTTTTAGCAGTTTTTGTAGAGTGACAAAACAGCCATAGTAATAATTAATAAGTAATTAGATATCACATGACGAGTAGAAATAGGCAAAACCTTAAACAAGAAAAATACGATTAAAACAATTTTTTTACAGATTAGTATAACTGTCATTTAGACATTTTTATTAATCTCTATAGCAATCAATCAATCAATCAATCAATCAAATTTTGGTAACAATATACACAAGGTATTTTTACGTCAACAGATAAATAAAAAAAAATCCCATTCAATTAAATTTAAAAAAAAACTGAAATACAATATAAAATGTTAAAAGTGTGTATAAGAACAAACAGTATCCTAAAATAATTTTAAAATTTGAAATTGCCGATTAAAATTCATTTTAAAATGTCATTTAACATTTACACAAGACATTCAACATACAATAAAAAAAAAAAAAAAAAAAACGAATCTAGGTAGGGAACAAAGCTGCTGGTGGTTTTTAAAAGGGAAAAAACGTGTTTCATGGTATGCCTTAATAGTTTTTTGAATGCGGTTCCCCCTTAAGCTTCTGATGTTAATGGGCCCTTAGCATATAGGTTATTATGCAACCTCAAAAAACCGCTGAAACCATATAGACGTAAAAAACATTAAAAAAGCGGTTCTTTCCTCTAAAAATTTTATTTAAATGTAAATATCCCGTAAAATTAAATATAGGGATATTATGCTATATAAAAATTTTCCTGGAACTTTATGCAAAAGAAAAATGAAAAAAAGTATAGGGGGCTTTTAAAAAATTGACTTTGTTCTTGTACGGACTTTTGATACACCCTGATACATAACGTTGCTTGCAAAATATAGAGCGGAAAAAAATAAAATATTTTTGTATAAAACTTTTTTTTTTCCAATTTAATTTTAAACCATAAACCGGGGTCTCTTTTCCCGACACCCTGTTTTTATATATATATATATATATATATATATATATATATATATATATATATATATATATATATATATATATATATATATATATTTGTAGTCCACGGAAAAGTGTTAAAGGGAAAAAATTTTTTTTTGATTTTTTCGAAAAAATATTTGAAAAAAAAATTAATTCTGGGGGATAGAAACATTTAAATATTTATACGGGGTTCAGAAAATTAAAAAAAATTAAAATGGCACCAGAGTAAAAAAATTTTTTGAGAAGGTAGGGGAAAAAGTTACTAGGAAAAGTTTTTTAAAAAATTAAAAGGGAGTCTCTAATATAAATTTTTGAAAAAATCGGCCTACTTTTTTTTCTGTAATTAATTTTTTTAATATCAATTTAAATTTTTATTAACAATTTTTTTAAATTTTTTTTTCTGTCAAGTAAGCATTCAAAGCTGACGATACTGGCTAATAATTTAAAAAAACGAAGGTCAATAAACCACTTCAACCCTACTAGTACAAAAATAAGTTGTTGATTTCAAATTAGTTAATTGATATTAAAATAATGTTTATCACAAATTAATAAAAGTAGGCCGTTTTTTTTTAAAATGGTATTAAGAACTATCTTTTATTTTTAAAAATTTTTTTCCCTTCTTTCCCTCAAAAAAATGCCTTTACTCTTGTACCATTTTAATTTTTTTCAATTTTCTGAACCCCGTATAAAATATGTTAAATCTTTCTATCCCAATCTTATAGTACAAAATTTTTTATCAAAATAGCTTTTTTTGATAAAATCAAAAAAAAAAGTTTTTTTCCCTTCAACACCTTTTCCGTGGAAAAAAAAAAATTATATATATATATATATATATATATATATATATATATATATATATATATATATATATATATATATATATTATATAAATATATATTATTTAATTTAAAATTTTTTTTTCCCCCAATCAAAGGTACACCTACTAAAATTTTTAGTGAAATGCAAATTTGAAGCAAAAGAATATTGCTATCCAAACCTATTGCAAACCAAAATCTTAAGAACAATGTAACAAACTTTGTAAAGTAATAGTTTTCAACACGCTGATCAAAAGTCTCCACGGGCACAAAATCCAAAAACCCCCCTAACCCCCCAAAATTAGCCAAAGTCACGGGGTTTTTTGGGGACCTTTGGGGGTGATTTTGGGGCGTTAAAATTTTTTTGGGTTTTGTGCCTGTGGAGACTTTTAATCAGCGGGGAAAATATTACTTTAAAAAGGGAAAAAATTTGGGGAAAAAACCCCTTATCCATAGGAAAATTGCGGGGTCCTTTAAAATGCCTTTATCTTGAAAACAGTTGCTCCTAGAGACCTAAATACATTTTTGACGCAGGGAATATTATAGTAACTTGTTTTTTAATTAGCGGGTCAATATGATAAGCCCAAAAAAGTTATGTCATCTAAAACAAATGCGGTAGGCCGTAGCTGGCGCCCTCTACTAGCAACAACAAAGGTATGGAAAAAATTTCTCGCCTCGGAGAACTCCCAAATACCCAATTTTGTACCGCTATGTCATTTAGTTAAAAAATTATTACAAAAAAACGAAAACAAAATTAAAAGTTTGACACCCTGTATCTTAGTTATTATCAATTTTGGGATAATGCAAGTTTACGTTAATTGCATTTTTTCTACCTAAGGAAACAGCTGCTCTGTGATCCATTACTTCTGGGACACCCTGTATAATACCGTGATAAACTTGAATATATTTTCAGAATTTATACATTTCTGACAGTTTATTAGGGTAAATTTAAGTTAAAATATTTTGGTTTATTGTGGAAAATATACAGGGATATTAAGAATTAAAGATTTTTTTTGGGTTTGTTCCCACAAGATACTTTGTGACAAGGTATATGCTGTTTCTGACTAACCCTGTATATGTGGGAAAATAAACCAAATTAATTTAATTTAAATTTGCCAAATAAAATTTTCCTTGCCGTTTAATCGCAAGACACCTTATTTTATGCTTTTGGTAAACTTTACTTAAACCTTCGGTAAAAGTATGTATGTCTACATTATTAACATCACCAGGTATGTAAGGAAGAAGATTGCTTGCTTAATTAGCTCGCTTTTTTACTTGGAGCACAAGGAACTGGTAGAAAAGTAAAAATTCTGAAAATATATACAAATATATCATTAATGAAATTAACATATTACTTGGCATAAACATGTTTATTTCTTCAATACTGGAGCACCCTGTGGGTGTTGAATAGCAAATCACATTTTTTTAACTTTAAGCAAGTATAAAAAATATTTTTTTGTTGGATTTAGACGATAAGTCAGACTCTTTAGGCGTTTAAATTAGTATTAAGGAACAGGGAAACTTTAACTTATCAGTGATTTTTTGGGCCACCCTGTAGGCCTGCACAAGAATCTCCCATTTAAAAGACGTTCCTATTGACCTAAAGAACAACATACTTAGATTTAAAAAAAAAACGTTCAAGAGCCAGAATCCCATGTTATGTGTGCCATATCATTTAAAAGCATTATGTTTTCATTTGGGAAAATAAAGGGCTTGGTAGTGATTTCGTTGTAACCCGGTATACACAATTTATTGAACTCACAGTTAAAAGTATGATATCAATTATATGGTTCCTTGCATAGAAATATTAACTTGGCGATAGTTTTATATTGTAAGTATACCGATGCTTTAAATGCTTAATGGTAAACAAAATGTAAAAATAACTGTCGCGTATAGCGTCACCTCAAATTCATCCAAAATTTTGCATATGACTCATCTATATATTAAGGCAGGTCACGGTGTTAAATCTAATAAAATTTCAACTTAAATCCAGCTAAAAATACTATTTATAACAATGCCAAAGACAGTGCTTTACACATGCAATGGGCTGACTCACAGTTTTATTAGATTCTTACGCTTTATAAATTGATTGTCCATTTTTAGACAGGCGATACCCACTATAAACATATTTGTACTTCCTACATACCTAGTTACCTTTTTTGTCATTTAAATTCTTATTAAACGTGTTCTAATAGTTTACTCAGGGTATTGTTCTAGAATATTTTAATTTTCTACAGAATAATAAAACGTTAAACTAGATGTAGTGCTGGTTTTGGATAGTGATGTGCCAAGTCGAGTATTTTTGGTTTTAGAGTCTTTTAGTACTCCGGGGACTCGCATTAGTATTTAAAAACTAATAGGTAGAATTCGAATGCTAATTCTAGTATTTGAATACTAGTTCTAGTACTGGAATGCTGTTTTAAATTAAACGCCGATGCTCATTCGTTGATAGATGAATGGAAACTTTGATTTATTTATTGCGAAATAATTAACCTTTGTTAATAATTAAAAATAATCCGGTTGATTATACAACTGATAGTGTATTTTTCCCTGTAATAAAGAAGTGATTAATAAGTGATAATCATGCATGCTGCCTGGCTTGGTGGTTTGATTTTGCTACAATATACCATAGCTACTTTTACTTCTTCTTATGTCATAGAATTATTTTTACTGTCAAACTTATGATGGCAAATTAAACAAGATTTGGTAGTAGCTCGTTACCAAAAGTGGAAATGGTCATACAAAATTATATTTTGTGTTACTATTTTTTTAAGGTGTGGTGTGGAGTTGTTCTTATTCGTTGTGTAATCGTTTGAATACAACTCGATGTTTTGTAATTACCTTAATACTTTAACCTGGCACTCAACGCGTTAATCAGACAACACAACTCCTCCTACAGTCTTTGTGTTTCCTGAGTAACGCGGTTCGTGCCAGGTAAAGGTATTATAAGGTAATCACTAAACATCTTGTTGTATTACCTTCGATAACCTTAATTGAGCAATTTTCTATTTCTGATTTAATATAAAATTAAAACATGTAATAAATCGGGAACATTACATGATATGTTACTGTCCAGTAATATCGAGCTAATCGACAAGTTACAGCGATTTGTTTATAGTATGTGCGTATTTATACAACTTGTTTTTGGTTTGTATAGTTCAAACAGTTGTTGTTAGCTGCTTACGAACAGCACTAATTCTGACCTAAGTTGAGGGGAAATAAACTTATTGGCCTAAAGCGTTTGACAAAACAACCCCAAGTCTGCCGTACCTTGCCCCTGCTAAGGTACGGATTTCTGTCTGAATATCTTCGATAACCTAAGTTGAGCAAATTTGACAATTTTTTTATCGTTTTGGGATTCGTGATGTTCGATCAACAATTAGCTAGGTCGAAAGTTAACTTTTTTTAAATTGTGGTAAGAAAATTGGTTGTTAGTTAAACAGGGTTTTTGTTTCTTTGTTTTTAGCTTAGATCCCTAATTGGGTCAATTGCCAGTACTCCCTGTTCCAGACACAGCTTGCCCGGGCTTTGTCTATGTGGGAGAGTCTCCAGTAAGACGGGAATTTGCCCCTAATAGCCCCGATTTTTTTCTTGTTTTGCAATGAATTTATCAATAAAAGACTTAAACAATGGCGATCTGACCAAGGACTGCTACTGGTATTACGTATAACCGCTTTCTGTCAGTACTGTCACTTCCTGCCGAGCGCGCAACCATCTTCCGCCATAGGAATATCCCTCTTGGGCCCCCAAAAAAAGGGACAGGTATAGGAATCTTTGTTCACAGCGCTTTAGTCCCTGAAGAAGGACTCCAGCGTTTGCCGTGAGTTCTGCTTGATCCCCGAGGGAGCAAGCTGTTGATACAGTTCCTCAAACCGCCTTCCCGGAAAAAATAACTGCCGCCCGATTTGAAGCACAACAAACCCCTTTTCTTATCGTGAACACTTCACTGGTCGGAGGTCAAAAAGAAATTGTAGTTTAAACAGTTATCAAAAACAGATGAAACGTCAAAACGATAAATAAAATAGGTGTCACAGCACTGTGGTTGTAAAGACCAGGATCACCATCTCTGTGTTACAAAAATGGCCTTCAAATTGCACTAAATTAAGATGGCGCTGGTGTTCCAGAGGACCGTTTTTAAACCAATAACCTCGTTTTTTTAACCTTTATTTTTATATTGCGGTCAAGGTCATTGGTTCTCATTGGTTTACACTATACCCTCTGCTACACCAGCGCCTCCTTATTTAGTGCCATTTTGTGGCAACTTTTTGAACCAAACAGCCCTAAAAGATGGTGCTCCTTTATTGCTTCAACCTCCATACACAGCACGAAACTTAAAACTGATTTTTTTGTGTTCGAATACCCATACTTAATTTCTCCGTTCGAATACTTGTGTATCCGAATAGAGTATTCGGGTACCTAAAGTACTCGAATTCCTTAATTAAATACTTCTGTATCCGAATACTGTATAATTCTGGTACTCGAGTATATGAGTTGGTATTCAAGTGAGTACTTGAGTCAGTCTGACTCGATCCATTCCTATTTTAAACAATATAAATTATTCTCAGCTTTCTATAATTTTTATAATATTTCTGACAGAGAAGTTTTGTTAACCATACCGCTTACTACATTAACATTAAAAAATTTCTTAAGTAGTTGACATTTAATATAGGTAAAAAAGTAAAAAAAATAACGTAAATAATAAAATACAAGTCGAAAGTTCATCTGGAAAGCCCCAGTAACATTCAGTGCCAGGGTTTGGTTTTCAGTAATTCTCGTCTTAATGTTCAAATATATCTGGTGATTAAAATTTGGACCATTAAAAGTTCTAGATTTAACAAATAATTATTATTCCAGAAGTAAAATTAATAGCGGAAAAGTTTTGTGGAAAGTAGGTAGAGAGACTAACTTTGCACCATAAACATATACAGAGACTTTAAAAAGATTCCTGCTTAAACAACATCTCGTTGCGGAAATTAGATCCGAGCCTGCGGTGCACATAACCCAACATTTGTTTTTGCTAAATAATCGCCTCGAAAAAAAAACTAATAAAACTACTTTTAGATTTTTAAGGTGTTGCTATGTAAGCAGTAATTATTATTATTTGATTATTATTACCAAGGAAGTTTAAACCTTTAAACTTCCTTGATTATTACAGACAGATTGGTAAATAACTTGCCAAGTCAAAAAAGAACTTGGTCTAATTTTAGACCTCTCAATTTTTTAATAAGCCGAGATTTTTAGCTAAGAACTGGGAGTGTTTTTTGGTATGATCTCCTCTCTTTTTCCTGAATTCAATGAATAAAATAAAATCCCGCCTGCATTTTAAATTCTAAGACAGCAATGACATCAGAAACTCGTCCATGTAAGAAAGGAAGCAATGCTTCCCCTAGAACCATCAACCGACCAAAATTCTAACATCAAAAGTTTTAAAAAATAGTCGTGTGAAACGGGTGCATGTAAATAGAAGACCAAAATTCAGATTTAATATTTGATACCTGAACAAGCATAGGTAAACTTAGGACTAACGGTTTTTGAAAGAAAAAGTTTACTGTTCCTACTTTTAGCGATTTATCACGTTTGAAAAATAATTGGGGAAAATAAAAAGCCGCTTTAACCAGCCAGAACTAGCCATGACGGACCAGAACTGAGGGCTTTTGAATTTGGGAAAATAAAAAGCCGCTTTAACTAACCAGAACTAATTATGACCGACCAGAACTAAGGGCTTTTGAATTTGGGAAAATAAAAAGCCGCTTTAACTGACCAGAACTAACCATGACCGACCAAAACTAAGGGCTTAGTAACAAAGTCTTCGCAAATAGTGAAAACCTTAGCACTGCATTTATTATTTGTGCAAGTCCAAAAAGTTTTATCACTTTCCAAAACTTTTTTTTTGAATATGTAAAGCCATTTAAAAGTAATAATTTGCGCCCGCGCTTAATTGACATAAACTCAAATTCACTCATTTTATACTTTGTGTTTACACTAGCTAACATCAAAATATACTAAATTAAGATTACGTTAGCTTAAAAACCCTTTCTTCTATTAAAATGTAATTAAAATAACTTCAAGAAATTTAAAATATTGGGTAGTTCGGGAAATTTAGTAATTTTTACCTGCTTTAATTTGGTCCTCAGTTTACCTGTCGAATTATTAATTCCTGTTTCAAACGGTCCTCATTTTACATGTAATAAAGATTCAGTCCTCAGTTTATATACTCCGTATGAAACATCCAAAATATAAGGGACAATACATTATAAATAGGTGGGATTTTATAAATTGCTTCCCGTCTTTCAAATTTCATCGCATACGCCTGGTACTCACCTACCAAATTTCAAGTTTCTACTCCCTCCGGAAGTACTACTTCATAGTTTTGATGAGTTAATGAGTAAATTAGTCAGTCAGTAGTAAAATGGGCGATTTTCAAATTCGCATATTTTAAAAATCATTTGGCATAACTTTCTTAATTTTTCACAGGTAATTAAAATACTTATTTAAATTTAAATATTAAATCTCATACCTTTATGGGAAACGAGAACAAAGTTATGATAGGGTGAAAAGAGACTGAAACATTTTGCGGCCTAGATTCATCAAAATATTTTTTACACCGATTAAGAAATTGATAGAATATTATGATTTTTAAATTATATTGATTTTAAGTTAAAAATATTTTTTTAGCTCATGTCACTTTTTTAAAAATAAATTACGACAGATAGCTCATTGAGATTTAGAATTACATATGTCCATTTCCTTTTTACATGTTAATTAGTAGGTTAATTGAAACTTACACAAAAACCTTCACAGCGACAAAACAGTCATTTTCTTAGAAAAATCCTTATATTAACACCGTCATATTTTGTCTTAAGTAAAAATGTGACGTTTTTCGTGGGGCGGTGATAATAGAATCGCAGGGAAAAAACAAATTGGCGGCCTACAATTATTTTGAAGTCGGTTAGTGTGTATATAAAAATATTATTTTATGATTTTAAGTTTTTTTTAGTCAATTTTTTTAAATTATCTTTTTATTTATTTGTTTACTAAAATAAATATATTGTATTTTATTTATCAAAACTTTTTCTTAGTATTTTTACCTTATTGACTTGTCTAAGTGCTATTGTGTAATAACACCAATAAATATTTGATTAACCTGTAAAAGTACTATTTTTTCGTTTGACTTGAGGTATCACAGTATTTGTCCTCTAAGGACTTAATAGTCGATAGTAACGTTTAATTCGTTTCTATTTCGTACTGGCGTCTAGAACTGTTCTATTTTTGTACGAAAACCATACGTGTCTACCAAAATAACTTTGGGCTTTAGAGTTATGCTGGTGTAAAATTGTCTTAGCTACAGTTTACACATACATTATATATTGGCTCTAAAATAAAAAATTGGAACTACATATTTTATATTTTTTTAAGCGTTTACTTTGACATCTGGATCATTTCAAAGAAATTATTTTACTTTTCGGACGCCTGCAAATGTGTTCGTATATTATTTTTAATTAAAACATTAAAATTTTTTAAAGATATTGGAAAAAGTTCTGGTTGGCATTGTATTAAATTTTTTATTCAATTGTTTTCAGGAAGAGGTATTATTGATGTTTGTGTTTCCGAAATACAAGCATGTGATAATTATTCTTCGGCCGTCGTTTATTTATGAGTCTTATTAACGTATATAAAATCCTTATTAATAGCCCTTAAGAGTCCATTCGCGCCGCGAAAATTGGATCCAATTTGGGGTTCGGGGCATAATGTTTTTCTCAAAAACGGTATAAGTTATCGATAATTTTCAAAAACTATATGAAAGCCAACACTTAAATTTAGGCTTCTGCTGTAATATTTTTTTAAATTTGGATTTAGTTTTTAATATTTCCTTGAGTGAAAGTCACCCTAAAATCGGTTATGTTTAGATACTATTTTCTCTTAACTCGACTCATATTTAAAAAATCCGTTACAGCAGAGGCATAGATTATTTCCTTACCTTTAAAATGGTGTATAATTTATGTCATTTAAGTGAAAAATAGTTACCGATAAACGTTATCTCCTGTAGGCTTGCAATCGGAAACAACATCGCATCGATACACCGAATTTGGAAGAACCTAAATAAAATATAATATTTTTAATGCGGCTATACGAAAATTGTGGTAATGGGAGTTTGATAGTCTCCGCGTCCTTTTGCCCGACCCCTAAGGTGTAGCGTAAATGCACTCTTAATAATGCATGATTTTTTGTGAATAAATAATTATATTATGGGCTACTAAATATAAAAAAATAACAAAAGTGACCTTGTCATTCGAATAACAATTATTAAAACATTTCGCCGGTTAAAGGTCCGGGAGGCCACCGCAAAAAAGCTGGCCAATAAGAGATACGCATGAAACATTTTTTTTATATTACTTTTAACTATAGTCAATTTAAAGCCGCACTGCTGCCTCAGCTCAGCAGAATCAAATTACATTTTTGTACCTAAAAAAAAATCGTGAAAAATCAGGTTTTTTAATATAACTTGAAAACTATTGATTTGAGGAAAAAAAGGTATATTATTAAAATAAATGGTCTAATAAAACTACTTAATTTTTGTTTAATAAAAATTTTTGAAGATCTTTTAATTTTTGAAATATTAACGATTTAAATTTAAAATAAAACCGCAAATCTCTCAAAAACTGATAGAGCTACGAAAAAATATATTAAACAAAAATATGCCTTTTAGTAAACTCTATAAAAAAGATTGTATACACATTTTTATTAAAATAAGTAATAAGGAAGATATAAGCAAAACAGTAAATTTGGCCAAAAATTTCTAATAGCAGTGTGCTTTTCGTACAAGTAAGTTTACCAACTCCGATCCATCTAAAAATTGATATAAAATATTCTATTCATTGAATGAAACAAACTAATACATATATGCCTCAAGACAATAAGAAAAAACATGGTGGCACGGATATTTAAATTTTTTTGGTCCAATAACTGTACTTATTCCGATCCACTTAAAACTTAAACTAAAAGAAAATTTAAACTCTATTTTATGAAAAAAAAAGTGCCTTCTCTATCTGGGTTATATACCTGGCAGGACGAGTAACATTTTCGATCTCCTATGCTCCTATGTATATAATATTTTTATTATTAATTTAAATAAAAATATAAATAATTTATAAAAACAGTTACTCATTCAGAATGACTTGAAAAAAATTAATCATATTTTTCTCATATTTTTTTTATAGTTTATTGAGCGTTAAACTTTTCAAACATTTCTTTTATTAAGCTATCTACTTCTTCTAGGCTTACAGTCAAATAATACAATTACTATCAACATAGGACATAGAGAAATGGCAAGCGTCCTGCCAGGTGGTATATAGCACCCTCATGGACGTAGCACATTTTTTTTAGTTGAATTAATGTTTAAACTTTAATTTGATTATATTTTAAAATAGCAAATAAATAGGTTAATACAATAATTTAAATAAAAAAGGTTTTAAGCCTAAAAGAAGTAGATAACTTAATAAGAAATGTTTTAAAAGTTTAACGCTGAATAAACTACAAAAAATTTTTGATGCGAAAAATATGATTAAAATTTTATCAAGATTATTCTGAACAAGTAACTTTATTTATAAATTATTAGTATTATTATTTAAATCGATAATAAAAACATCTAAACGATGAACTATACACATAGTAGCATATGAGATCGAGAAATGATAAGCGTCGTGCCAGGTATATAACACCCAGATAGAGAAGGCACTTATTTTTTTTCAATAAAATAGAGTTTAAATTTTCTTTTAGTTAAAGTGTCCAGTGGATCCGAAATGGGTACAGTTATTGGACCAAAAAAAATTAAAAAATATCCGTGCCACCATGTTATCTCCCATTGCTCCGAGGCACATGTGATTAGTTTGTTTCATTTAATGAATAGAACATTTTGAATCAATCTTTACATGGATCGGAGTTGATATACTTGTACCCAAAAAAATATTGTTATTAGCGAAATTTTTAATTGGCAAAATCACTATTTGCTTATATCTCCTTTATTACTTATTTTGATAAAAATGTGTATATAACCATTTCATAGAGCTTATTAAATAACATATTTTTTGTTTTATACATTTTTTCGTAAACTCTTTTAGTTTTTGAGATATTTGCGTTATTATTTTAAATTTAAATCGTTAATATCTTAAAAACCAAAAGGGCTGCAAAAAAAATTATAAAAAAATACGTACCTACTTAATTTATATAATAATCCCAAAATCAATAGTTTTTGAGTTATATTGCAAAAACCGATTTTTTACGATTTTTTTAGGTAAAAAAAATCAATTTGAACTCTCGCGTCTTTGAATTGACTAAGTGATATAATATAAAAAAACATGCTTTTTATTGCATTTTATACGGACTATAAATGTCACGAATTACCGTTCTTTTAAAAAGGTAGTTAAACTACCTTAATAGCTTGCCGTAAAAGTTGCATCATATAAAAAAACTCGTCAACTACCTTTATGACTAATACATCTTTCTAGTGAAATATTAAACATAATAGTTAAGGTTTTTCTTTTTTTTTATTCATCGCAATTTTTATATAAAATTATTGCTATTTCCTTAACCAAACACACAAGCAGCGCTTAAGGCTCTTGAATCCAGCCGGTGCAATTCGAAAACCATCTGGAATTGCAAGGATGCGCTGACCAAACTGGGTCAAAACAATAAGGTTACACTACTGTGGATACCTGGACACACCGGCCTAGAGGGTAATGAATCCGCAGACCTCCTTGCCAAAAGGGGGGCAGAGACAAAATTCACAGGGCCGGAACCGGTCATCGGTATATCTTATGGAACGGCCAAGCAGTTCATATCAGCTTGGACACAAGGAGAAAATCTTCGGTACTGGCATGGACTTCCGGGTCTCAGACACTCGAAGGCCTTCATTAGCCCACCGAAACAATGTACTGTTAAACTACTGGAGCAATCAAGGCTACACCTTAAAACTCTAGTGGGACTGTACACGGGACACTGCAGATTAAAATACCACATGCACAAGATCGGCTTAGCGGAAGACGCCGAATGCCGCATGTGCATGGAGGGGGATGAATCGGCAGAACACATAATGTGTTCGTGCCCAGCAATGGCACGACTAAAATTCGCAATCCTCGGCAATGACACCTTGTTGCCCGGGTAGGTGAAAGATCTCTCTCCCAACAGAATCCTCAGATTTATTAGGAGTCTGGACCTGGTGGGAGAAATATAAAAAGGTGTGAGCCACAATAGACCGATCAGTCGCGTTGGAAGGGTGTTATACCCACTCAATAAATTTTCTTTATCATAAATGCGCTGTCGAACAAAATGAGAAAAAAGGTCTGACATCTTAATTTTTCGATTTTTTATAGCCAAAAATAGGGTGGAAGTTGTTTTAGTAATTTAACAAAACCGTAAAGAAAACTTAAAAATTATATTAAGTTGTTATTTTTTATCAAAAAACAATATGATTTGTATTAAAGAAAGAAAATAATAAACATCAACAGGAATTTTTGGTCCGCAAACTGGAAAAAGTTTGCCTATCTGGTCCGCTATCCGGACGTCCCCAGAAAAAATACTAACCACAAGTATCTCGGACATTAATGATCTTAACCCTTAAGTTTAACACTTACGGCCGAGTGATGATCGCGTTGTTAAATTTAGCAATGGACTTAGCAATTGTTAAAAGTTAACAACGGTTTAGAATGTTTAACAAAACGTCATTGTCAGTGTTATTCAATGATTTTAATAGGCAACCTGTCAAAATCTGACATTTTGTTAAATAACATTCTAAACCGTTGTTAACTTTTAACAATTGCTAAATCCATTGCTAAATTTAACAACGCGATCATTACATGGCCGTTAGTCTTTTAAAAGCTGACATACATTATTAAGTCCAATTTTAGTTAGTTTATGCAGAGAAGCTGCAATATTGGCAACATTTTTTACAGATCAGCGATAAAAGAAATAGCAGATTAGAAAACTTTTAAGTTCGTGCTACGACAAGCACGGCACAGCCTTTTATAGAGGCAATTTTTCTGTCGTCAACTCTAACGCCTTTTGGAAAAACCAAATGTCCTAAGAACTCTACCGTCTTCTGAAATAGGCAGCATTTATTGGGATTCAGTCGTAAATAAGCATTCCTAAATCGGTGAAAAATTACTATAGGATGTTTCAAGTGGTCCTTAAAAGATTACTAACAATAAGTACGCTGAGCAAGTTTTCCAGGTCAGTAAACTACACACAAAAATTTGCCCATTTTCTTATGAAATAAGAAATTTATTAATAAAACATTAATTTATTTTTTTTTAATTTAACTGATCTGATTTTAACTATGCAATTAAAGGATATTTTTTCCTCGATTACATATAACATAGATTTTATGAAAATCCTGCACCTTCACCACATCCTTTTACAGACTTTGCCGCATATGTATACTAGATTATATTTCTTGTAGTTGTTTTATAAGGTCTATGTTTAACATCATCACTATTTACCTGACCTAAGTATTTATCCAGATGTTTAAGAAGTCCACTATTATTTTGTAAGGCATACATTTCTCCCTTTTTATCATTAAAAAAATGTATAGCATTATTATTCTAATTTTATCACAAGCTAATTAAAATATGCGTTAAAGATTCCCACTATCATTTGGTTTTTCAGTATACATCTTATTTTTAAAATAACCCCATATTAAAAATCCTTTGGTGTAAATCTAGTGAATGTGGTGATCAAAGTATCGGTCCAATATTGCCAATCCAGAAATTGAAATCATACTGATGTACGTATTGGAGATACATTACAATACAAGATTAAATGCAATTTTTTATTTAAAATGCATTAAAACATGTTAGCGATGTTGTCGAAATTATTTTAAAGCTAACCTAAAAAACAAAACTACCCAAAGAAAAATTTTTAATAGAACATAGGTAAAAGTAAAAAAGGGACTACTACAAAAAAACGTTTAAAATGGTAACCTTATACACATTTTTTGGACACATTGAACCAGCCGCTAAGCTGGATTTTATAATTTTATTGTGGTTTTATCCCATTAAACTAAAGCAACTCCGTATTTAAATTATGTATATATCCCAATTAATATTTTGTACTAAAACGTCGGAAAATAGAGTTAAGTCAGTGGCGTAGCCAGGTAAGGAACAGACCCCCCCACACGCCCATACGCCTGAACCTACCTGGTGGATATAAGATGTGTATTTTTTACTACATGCTGTGAAGTGCTCTCAACATTTACTCCGGTGACCTTTTATGATAATTAAATAATTTATTTGTACAGAGTGGGCCAAATTGGACACTTTTAAAGGGAAACCCCCCTTTTTAAAGGATATAGACGAAAACTAATGTCAGTGTTTGGAGCTCAATTTTCGTCAATTACATAATGGTAAAAGCCGCTAATCAATATCCGTTACGGTTTCTGAGTTACAGGGTGTTATTCAAAAATGGGCTGTAACTTTTTTGGTATGGAAAATTTTGAGTTTCTAATAAAACATTTCTATAGCAACTTTTTACGTAGAATTTAATGTATCAACTCAAAAGGAGTGAGAGTTGCAAACCCTTGCACAACCGCGACTTCTAATTCTTGTTTAGAATGTATGGGTAATTTAAAAATAAGGTCCTTTAATCTTTCGCAAAGATAAAAATCCATGGGCGTTAAGTCCGGTAATCTCGCTCTCCAACGGGTGGGACCTTGGTTAGCTATCCAATTATTGCCAAAGTTGACTGCTAAAAAATTACTGATAATTTTAGCGTTGTGACGCAGTGCCCGTCTTGCTGAAAAACATGTTTCCGAGTTCGATTAGGGGCAGATTATTAATAAGGGGTTCTATTTATTGCCTCAAAATTTGCAAATATCGTTGAGAGGTGAGAGTGCCATCATAAATTAATGGGCCAATAATCCTACCTTTAAAAATACCTGCCCAGACACTAAACCCAAATCTTTCCTGATTTCTTAGCTCCACTACTGAATGAGGGTTTTGTTGGTCCAAGTATACGAATTAATTGCGATTAAAATACCGGCACTGCTTATATAAGCATCGTCAGTCCAAATACAATTCAATGGAAAATCGGTTACATTTTTCAAGGAACCACCGACAAAAATCTATGCGGCGTTCAAAATTTCCAGGTCTAAGATGATGCACCTTTCTGGTCCTGTATGGTTTATATTTGTGTTTATTTAAAGTGTGTCTAACATTAGTTCTTGCCAGTCCTGTTAATGTTTTTAAATTTCGTGTTGACGTTTTAGGATTATTTTGAACGGCTTCTTAATCTATCTACTATTTCTTCCAACTCTCTATCCGTGTTTGTTGTATACTGTTTTGACCTTTTTTTTTCTCAAACTGGTCACTATTAATTAGGTTGTGTCGCAATCTTTCAAAAATATCTTTAAAAGGTTGTCTGTTTTCGGGATTTTGGTTGTGGTATAAATTGCTTGCACGATAGACCGATCGGTCGCGGTGGAAGGGTGTTATACCCAATCACTTTAAATCAACCTACCTACTATATAAAAAATCGATTTTTCTGTTAATAACTATTAAACTATTAATTCTAATGGAATTATACTAAAACCAATAAATTATACGTAAAAAGTTGCTTTGGAAATGTTTTTACAGAAACTCAAAATATTCCATAGCAAAAAAGTTACAGCGATTTTTAAAAATGCACATTTTTGTAAAACACCCTTTAACTCAGAAACGGTAATAGATACCAATGTGTTTTTGACGAAAATTGAGGTCCAGAAACCGACATTAGTTTTCGTCTATTTCCTTTAAAAGGGGGGGTTTCCTTTAAAAGTGTCCAATTTGGCCCACCCTGTACATCAATATACAGGGTGTCCTGATAAGGTCGTCCTCCGGCTATATCTTGAGAACCCTTCATAGCTTTCGAAAAAAAATATTTTCAGTAAAATCGACCCCGAGAAAATGCTGAAAATTATTTTCAAGATTCTGATTCTGCCGCTAGAAGGCGTAAAACTAAGAACAAAATTAAAAACACGGATTATTTAAAAATATGCCATTTTAACTTATGTCGTTGACATTTTTCTCACAAACTATGTAGAATAAGGAAACTTTTTTCTTTTTTTCCTAACCTGTCAAATATAGGGAGGGGGGATGAGCCAATATACATTAAAAAAAAATCGAATAACCTTGTTTCGGCTTAACCGATTTTGATAAACTAGGTTTCGTTTAAAAGAGCTTTTACCAGGCCTTAAGATAAAATATTAGTATAATAAATTATTTTTTTGTTTTATCCCCAGAAACTGATGATGAAGTTATAAATTTTGTAATTTTTTTCGAAAAATTTAAATACAATGGTATTAACATTATAAGCCCATTAAAAAAAAACATAAAAAAGTAAAGTAAAGTAAAGAAAGTGAAAACCGCAATTCGATATCTTAATTAATTCTCGAGTTATTGCCGAACAACTGCATTACTTGTATCCTTTCCTATTTTAAGCTGTCAGATAAACAACGCGGCGTTTTTATCGAGAATGCCATGACAACAAAAACCATTTGTTTCTCTGCGAATATTAAACAATATCAATTATATTCTTATTTTTTGTTTATTATTAATTTAATAACAGCATTCGTAACTCCACGGCTCGTGGATAATAATAGCTGAATATTATCTACGGGCTTTGGCTAATTGTATCTTTATTGTGCTGGAATAGGATGCACATTTCCAGTTCCTCTTAAACGAGTTGTCAAACGTCTAAACACTTTTTTATTAAAATGCCGTCTTTCGTAATACCTTATGGCATATTGTATCGCCGCAATAGAGGCATTTGAAAAATTTTCAAAATAAACGACAAGCATATCGTATGCCTTGGTGGTGGAATAACATATAATTTACAATTACTTAATAACAATTAACAACACTACTATTAATAATAATAACGATGAACTGCGATAAACAAGAACTAAATTTAAAATTATCAGGTTTGACAAACAATGAACTTATCATTTTTTGAGGTACCTGTTTTCTGTGATTTTTGACGTACCGGCACTCTCGATAAAACGCCGCGTTGCTTATCTGACAGCTTAAAATAGGAAAGGATACGAATAATGCAGTTTTTCGGCAATAACTCGAGAATTAATTAAGATATCAAATTGCGGTTTTCACCAATTTTTTTACTTTTTTAAGCTCTTTTTAATAATAATAATAATAATAATAATAATAATAGTACCATTGTATTTTACTTTTTCGAAAAAAAAATTCAAAACCTATAACTTTGACACAAATCAGTCACTGGGGAGAAAACAAAAAAATAAATTTATTTTACCAATATTTTATCTTAAGCCCTGGTAAAAACTCTTTTAAACAAAACCTAGTTTATCGAAATCGGATAAGCCGAAACAAAGTTATTCAATTTTTTTCAAATGCACATTCGCTTCTTCCCCCTCCCTATATTTGACAGGTTAGGGAAAAATGCTTAAAAGAAAATTTTTTTCTTATTTTACATAGTTTGTGAAAAAACTAGGAACAACATAAGTTAATATGGTTTATTTTTAAATAATCCGTGTTTTTACTTTTGTCCTTTGTTTTACGCCCTCTAGCGGCAGACTTAGAAACTTGAAAATAATTTCCAGCATTTTCTCGAGGCCGATTTAACTATAAATATTTTTTTCCGAAAGCTATGCGATGAAAGGTTCTCGAGATATCGCCGGAGGACGACCTTATCAGGACACCCTGTATAATTTATTATTAATAAAAAACAATATTAAAATGGTTGTTACTTTTTACTGACAAATTAGGGGACGGTGCACGGTGGTATAAAACTAAGTAAGACAAAAATCAAAATTTTACAAGTCTCATTTTATAATATAAATTGTCCACATTTTTTGTTACTCGTTCCACTGTTCCACAGTGCGGTGCGTGACGGCGAACTTTTTTTCAAATGAAGAGACATCGTGTTGGAAAAGCGCGGCCGCCATTTTGTAGTTTATTTACTAAAATAAACAAGAACAATAAATTGAAAACTGAAGAATAGAATCAGTTTTCCCTAATATGCAAAATATACTGATTTTTTGTAACACTACTACAAACACTGCAATAGGGGAAAGAAGTTTTAATAGATTAAACAATATTAAAACATATTATATCTAATAAGTCGACTATGGCTGAGGGCAGATTGACAAGCATAGATCTTCTCAATATTAAAAGAGACTATGCAAATAATCTTGATATGAACTCGATCATAGACAAAACAATAAAAAGCGGAAGAATTATATTTATATTGTAGGACTATTTTATTTGGTTTTAAATATAAAATTCTAAGAAAAGACGTAGGTGTTTTATTATTAATAATAATGTTTTTAATAAACAGAGCGCCCCTTTAAAGGTTGCCCGACCTTCCTCTCCCCACCCCGCCTAGAAATGCTGACTACGCCACTAAGTCAGGTAACACAGGGTTAAATTTGTTGAAAAAAAACCCTTTTAAAGAATAGAAAAGAAATCAGATCTATATTTAAAAATCAAAGCTAGCCCTTCTAGGTTAGTTAAAAAATAAAAATACCATTTCGAAGACAGCAATAATTGTAACTCCAAGCTTAGGTTCTTTTTATATGTGTTACAATGTAAGTTGTAAATTAAAGTAAATATTTGGGTTAACCATATCTGTTATAAAATAACAGCAGCGTTAGTCCTACTTCATCTAAAATAGTAGTTTATTTTGGATGCAGTAGGACTACTGCATTCAAAATAAACATTGAAAAAAAAAACAATAAAACACTTGAAATTTTTTAATTTTAATCTTTGATCTTAGTCAACTGAATTTATACTCTTAAATTGTTGTTCTCAGGTGGAAATAAGTTGATCGAATGATCGATGTATTCTTGTCTTGATAATCCACATCGAAAAGCGTACTGAATCGATGCCCGAAAATTTTCACGAGTTAATTTTAAACTAATCGGGTGACTGCAAACAACACAAATAGTACTCAAATAACAAAACCTTCTGAAAAAACATATCATCAAAGTGTCAAACTTTGTAGTGGAAACCTTGGATGGCACCTGACAACACTTAGTGTTGCCAAAGCTTAAAATAGAGTTGGTGCTCCTTATGGAATAACAAAGAAACTTGTGTTTCATTCGTTTTAACATAAAACAGATTGTCACAAAGTAACGGAAACAACATACTCTAACCTTTCGGTCGGTCCATTGTATGCATAACACAGTATAATTCTTAATCTCCCTTGCTATACCTATCTAATAACAAAATAGATTTCATTAATAAGACTTCGTGTTTTTTAAAAAAATTTATTAACTAAAACAAAAATACTTGTAAATACAACTTAAGTTATATATATTTATAACTAGTTTTAAAAATATTCTAACCTTTCAATCGGTCCATCTTATGCATAAAACATTCATGGACATATTAAATACACTGTTACAAGTCAGGCTGCCTAATCCTTGACTCCTTATTCAAATTTTTACAATGCAGTTTTAACATTTGCATCACTTCGCTATTATATTCGTCAGGAATTTGTTTAACCTCTGATGCCCAGTAGTAAATATCCCAATCATTCGATGGTCCATTAATTAAGCTAAAAATACATAATACACATAAAACGTAGTTTCTTTATAAAGTGTTCGACGCTCTTACTATTAGAGGCATTTTATTAGATTTTTTTTTATACCAGAGTCGTAACTTTGTCAAAAATTGGACTTGAAACTTTTTATAAAAATCTTTGAATACATACATATTAGTAACATTACACTAGAAAACAGATATACTATTCCTCGCGAAAATAATTGCTGATTTATAAATATTCTACATAAACATCTACATACAACTACATTCGTAATAGACCAGGGCTAAAGCCTTTGAAAATGGTAAAAAGTGAAAAAAAAATAATAGTAGAATAAAACCAATAGGAAAAGAAAGAGAATATAAAAAAATGAAAGGAAACATAATTTACGGGCGACCTGAGGTCGGTAAGTGGAAGGGGATGAGTTTTTAAGGGTAAAAAACGGTTCATCTCGATTTTCGGAAAAACTATGGAAAAAAATTAAATAGCAAAGTTGTAGGTGATAAAAAGATCTACAACTTTCGTATTTACACTTTTTTCACATAACTTTAAAATTTATGTGAAAAATTCAAATAACCAAGTTTTGCTTTTTTATTGTTATCTTTTACAAAAAAAAACAATTACGAAATTTGGTGAAAACTTACCTTTTTATGTCCCAAACACACTTTAATTTTTTAATTTAAAATATTTATTTTTTCAACCTATTTTGACTTGATATCGAAAAAGCACCCTAATTTTCAATCGAAAATTCTCGTCTCAAAATATCTGCTTTTTTAAAAAAGTCGGTGAGCTTTTTGTTCGTTGAAATATCTACTTTCTGATGGTGTAAAAAAATATACATTATTATGGTAAATGTTCACAAAAAATGCAAACAAAAACGAAAAAAGCTCGAAACCATGTTTATTTAATCATTATATGCAATTTTAAGCTATTTAATAAAATTTACACTTTAATTACTCGAAAAAAGTAAGATTTCATGTTACATTGCTAAACGAAAAATTGCATTTTCTGAGAACATTTATCATAGTAATGTATATTTTTTTACACCATCAGAAAGTAGATATTTCAACAAACAAAAATCTCACCGACTTTTTTAAAAAAGCAGATATTTCGACACGAGAATTTTCGATGCTTTTTGGATATCGAGTCAAAATAAGGTAAAAAAATAAATATTTTAAATTAAAAAAATACAATATGTTTAGGACATAAAAAGGTAAGTTTTCACCAAATTTTGTGAAAAAAATTGTAAAAGATAAAAATAAAAAAACAAAAACTTCGTTATTTGAATTTTTTACATAAATTTTGAGGTTATGTGAAAAAAGTGTAAATATAAAACTTGTAGATCTGGCAAACTGCCGTGCAGCAGCGCCATAAACAGAGCAGTATCCAAAAATTGTAGATCTTTTTATCACTAACCACAACTTTGCCATTTAACTTTTTTCCATTGGACTTGTAGTTTTGCTGGAATTCGGGATAAACCGTTTTTTACTTTTAAAAACTCACCCCTTCCACTTCCCGACCTCAGATCGCTCGTAAATTATTTTTCCTGCGACCACTTAGGAAAATGAACATATACGCACTCTCTACTGCACCGAAAATCATATTTCACCATATGATTTTCATTTTCCTCTCTAGAGAGGAAAAAATTTTCCCCTCTAAAGAGGAAAATAACTGACAACCAATTATGTCTTAAATATAAGCTACAAATCGTTTTCAAACAGAATTATATCTAGTACGCCATGAGTTACGCAACAAAAACAAAACGAGGAGAGGAAAATACTTTCCTCTCTAGAGAGGAAAATGTATTCCACGAGTAAATAGATTGCAACATAAAAAAAAATAAAATTGAGGTCAATATTTTGTGGTCGTAGAAAAAATAGTGTACACAACTCGTTAGAAAGTGAATTTCCCACACTCGTGTGATTTTCCCACTCGGCTGTCGCCTCGCGCGAAAACTTTCACACTCGTGTGAAATCTTTCACTTTCCACACTTGTTGTGTAATATACTATTTCCTACGACCACTTAGGAAAATGAACATATTCACACTCTCTACTGCTTCGGAAACATGCATATTTCAAACGCATACTGGTTTTCATTTTCCTCTCTAAAAAGAAAAACATTTTCCCCTCTAGAGAGGAAAATAACGGTCAACCAATTATGTCATTTATTTTTAAAATAATATTTTCCCCTCTAGAGAGGAAAATACTTTCCTCTCTAGAGAGGAAAATGTATTCCACGAGTAATTAGATTGCAACATAAAAAAAAATAAAATTGAGGTCAATATTTTGTGGTCGTAAGAAAAATAGTGTACACAACTCGTTAGAAAGTGAATTCTTTCACTTTCCACACTTGTTGTGTAAAAAACTATTATTTACAACCATGCATGTAATAATGACATTTCACCTATCTTTGAAAGGTGGAAAGTTGACGTTTTTTAACTTCTACTTTCCACCCGGGTGGAAAGTGCTCACTTTCCACCCGGTTGGGAAGTATTTTTTTTGTAATTTCATTGAAAAATGATATTTCAAAATGGTATGTGACACGCGAACATACGCATTCTAATAATAATAATAATAATAATATTCTCGAATTTCTGGTGGAGTAGCAGCAAACTCAAATTCCTCATCTGATAACATTTTTTTTAGATTTGCGAAATTAAAACAAATTACCATTCAAATTTAAAGCGTCTATCTTACAGTGTATGTATCGACACTTTGACAACCCGTTACCATGACAACGATACAAATTGCGAAGCAAGGCCGCCTAATAAAATTATTACCGGATCAATTTTCATAATTTCAATTAGTATACAAACCTCGGTGGAAAGTTTCATGTCTGTCTCGAGAAGTATAGTAGTAAATCTAGACAGAAATAACGCATCTCTCGAGAGAAATGAAACACTTTCCACCTTGGTATGTAATATACTATTTCCTTTTATTTTTGTTATACTCTCTTCCTTTTTCAATGGGTTTTATTCTACTATTATTTTTTTTTTTTTGGTTTCAAAAATTATACACCCTAGTCTATAAACCAGGCGCGTGTGGTGAAATCTGAAAGGAATGAATTAATTTAACCACAACTAACTATTAATAATATAATATCATCTATATTTAGAATATTACAGTTCATTAAGTAATGAATAAAATAATACGACTAATTTTCAAAACTTTCGATGCTAGAATTTGATGATTCTAGCATCTAAAATTGCTTCCCTGGCTTCCATAGAGCGCACGCTGATGCCTTAAACCATAATCACCTGTTATATCTTAAAGTATCAAACTATTAAAGAAGAATTTCCAAGCACATCAGATACTTTTATTTACTGTTAAACTATTTGACAACAATATAGACATAATGTGAGTCAAGCAACAGCGAACTGAAGACATAACTTCTTAAGGGGTTAGGCCACTGTAGAATTAAAAATAAAACGTTTCTTTTTTCCGTTATAATAGATACTTTAAAGCTTTTAACATGTAAGGCAAAAAGAATTAAACCTACAAAAAAATCTTTCAAATTTCGCGCTTTTCTTGCGGCGCGGCGCTCCAAAATGTCGGAACTTACCGTATACGCGCCTATTCAACTGCTTACCTATCGTTTTTTCTCGTTTCTGATACACTACTAGATGTCGTTAAATCTCTGCAGTTATATGGCTCTGGAATTGTAGATTGATGGTAAAAAAAATTATGTAGTCAAATTTATCCTATTTTTATATACAAACTTTAATACATCGTACATATTTAGAACATCATTACGCAGTGCACCACGTACAGAATTAATTCGATTTAAAAAAAAAAACAAACAATGGTCATTTTTTGGTCGAAAATTCGACTTTCTAGTCCATAGACCTACAAAATACCCAAAAATTAATATTTTTAAAATTCCGTACCTACGTGTTTCACTAGCTGTACTCATGTAAATTAAGAAAAAAATTGTCGCCTTGTTCCAGATTAAAATGTGCATCAGATATCCTGCGTACCGCGGAGCAATTTTCATGTCTACGGACAACGGCTACAGTATCGCCATTTCTTAATATATTTTGACAAAAATCTGTTTACTTGCTGTTCAATAAATGGACAACAACATGCTAAAAAATATTTTTGTTTGACTTTTCCTTCCCTTTAAAAAAAAATCGACAAAAAGGCGTTTTTTCAAGTCGTTACAGTGGCCTAACCCCTTACTCCCTCGTAAAACGGTTTTTCTTAAGAATTAAATAAAATTGAAATATAGGCTTAGTAAAAGTGTCTTTAATTTAATTAAAAAAAAATTTATCGTCTGTGAAACGAGATATTAACAATCAAATTGTGCATAATTAACGTTGTCGATATATGACATGAATGAAAGCTATTTTTTCATTTCGGAATATCTCGAAAACGGTTTTTACGATAATTTTTAAACACTAATGTAACATAAATCGAAGTATTAGAAAATTTAAAAAAACCCTGAATTTTTTGATCGTTTTGTTAAAAATATATTGATTTTTTAAGGTTTACATAGGTCTGTTTGTTAATAAAAAATAGTGTACACTATTTTATTCTTCTTTTACTTAATCCCTCTTATAAAAGGGTTATTTTAGGACTAGGTGGGATCAAAAAGTGTAAAATAGTGTAAAATATTACTGAAAAACGACCTCAAGTATTGTGTAGAGTCTCCTACAAAAGTAATCTTTTCAAGCATTGAGAACCTCTAACTTTTGGTAAAGCGTATTCGATCTTATTTGGAACAGCGCTAAATTTGGGGTCCATTCAAAATACTGCATCATAAATTAAACTAAAATAGGAAACAATATAAAAATCCGTACTGGTACCAGTCAAGGGAATCCCAGCCAGTTTAACAATCAATTTTTGTAAGAGAGAGATGGGCGAGTTCGACGCGGATAGCATGGAAGAGAGGAAAATAAAAGATGTTTATCCCAATCATGATTTTGAAGTTGAGATGTCTGCTAGAACGTTGGTTGATCGGCGACCTCTCAGAGTATCTAGCCTTACTGCGGTAATGCGGGGCTCTGCCGTGGTGGACTATTACTTCCCTAGCTCCAAACAGAAAGCGGACAGAACCACTTTCATAGGAAAAAAGTGACAAGGGTGCGCTGACCGAAACGAATAAATCCGTTTCGAGAGGTGCCACTCAAGGTCACAAGCAGACAAAGGTGCGCCGACCGAAACGGGTGAATCCGTTTCGTAAGGTGCCCCTGAAGTCACCGGCGCCTGATTCACGGAGGAGGGCTAATCCATCCCGAACAAACAGGTGCTTAGGAAGGGTCCCCGAATCCAAACAGAAGGCGGACAGAACCGCCTTTATAGGAAAAGGGGTTCCCTGGCTTTAAACAGAAAGCGGACAGGACCGTTTTTATAGGATGAGGCCGGAGATGCGGCCTCAGAAAGAACATCTGATTCCTGTAACAAGGACCTGGTAGCTACCCACTTCACTAGACCAGAAGAGGAGGGCATGATGGATCTAATCGTCTGCTCGTCATAAGCCGGAGTCTCATGCGTCCGATTTCCGACGATCCGATCATCCGAAAGTATTTTGATTTTGGACATTTCTTTCTGGTATTCCAACCTTACTTTATTTACTTTGTTGGGGTAATTTTAATTTATATTGAATATTAAAATAAACAGCTATAATTTAAAATCTTTAAAAAATTTTAACCTTAACCTGAATTTACCTCATACTCAACAACCACTTTCTCTTCTTCCATTAAATAATATTTTAGTTCCGTTAGGTTATTATTTTATCTTTTTTTTATTGCAGTTTCACAGGTTGACCTTTAAAATGCTCCTATTTTCTTTTCTTTTGACTGGATATCGGATCCGAAATTCGGATCAATGAGACATGCAAGTTTTCCGACAAAAAATTTAAAAAAATTTCGTACGACGGATGGTCGGAAATCGGACGCATGAGACTCCGGCTATACTCTCCAGGAGACAGGGACACCAGAACATATCAGAACACATTGTGCTTGTGTCCGGTAGCGTCACGAGTAAGAGGAGATGTAAGAACTCTCTCCCAATCTGATATCGGATTCATTAGAAGTCCGATCCTATTGGGAGAAATATAAAAAGGTGTGAGCCACAATAGACCGAGCGGTCGCAGTGGAGGGCGTAAAAAGTCCACTCACTTTAAATGTACCTACCTACCTACCTCCTTGCCAAAAGGGGGGTGGAAACAAAATTCACAGGGCCAGAACCGGTCATCGGTATATCTTGTAAAATGGCCAAGCAGTTCATAACAGCTTAGACAGAGAGAGAGAAAATCTTCGGTACTGGCTTGGACTTCTGAGTCTTAGACACTCGAAGGCCTTTATAAGCCCACCGAATGAACAATGTACCGTCAAACTATATATTTATAACCCAAATTTCAAGATAGAGAGCTGAAACCCAACCCATTCGACGTAAAAAAATATACATAAAACAGTGGTAGGTAGTTGAAATTCAATTTTTTGAAAATTTTCGGATATGCCCTTTTACCCTTTAAGCATCGATTTGTATAATATAAACCTATAGATCCTAAATAGTTTTTACCCTGTTCAGTGACTTATTTTGTGTTTAGTTCGTAAACAATTTAAAAACTTTTTTTTTGTGATCCCATTGCTTTTTTTTACAAACCTAATTTGGTAATATACCTTCATCATTATTGGCAATATAAATATTTCAATTTGTTTCTTGAATAACGCCTAGGGCACTTTTTTAAATTAGGAGGATAAAATATGCCTCTAGGATTTCCTACATTTTAATGGCACATTCTGGGTATATCGGGAAGATTCTTAACACTTTTAGATAGTCTGGAAGTATCGCAGTATAAACGTCTTACACTCAAACTTTCTTAACTTGACACAGATTGTTTTTCATGCCTATACCTTAAATTTGTACTATGCAACAAAGCTACTGTTTCAGAGTCTAGTTCTATACACACATCTCATCGGACAATTGCCTGTAATCCTATTGCAATGTCTGGTTTACAGAAGTTACGTCCGCCTTAAAAATCTTAGCATCAAAGGGGTAGTTGTTTTAGAAATTATATAAATATCCATCTAAATAAAGAAAGGTCTTCGATAAACCAAAGTATGGACAGTTATTTCTCACTGGAACATGAGATTTAGCATAAAACCTAGCAGTCAGCAGTGACTCCAATGACGAGTTAATGTGATATTATAGACTTCACTGAAGAAGGTAAAATGATATTAAGCAGCGAACTGATCGGGGCATTTTTTTATTTAATTCAAGTAGGATGTAATCCCTTTTCTAGCAAACAACTATAAATATACTTACTTATCATAGGAATCAATTTGTTCGGGTGTAAACTTGTCAAGATGTTTAGCAACAAATGTGCTCAGCAAGAGATCGTTTTCCAACATGCCTCTTTTTCTGGATTGATATATTAGCCTGAAAGCAAACAAATGGTTAATTTTTATTTGCCTATTTGGAGATTATTATATACTGTGTTCAAAAAGTCCCGGACCCCCTCGATATTTCGAAAACGTCGCCTCTGATCAACAAATATTTCAGATAAAGGATGTAGATCTTTGTTATATTTGCCTTAAAAAAACATTACAAGTAAGGGCGCTTCACAAACACGGAATAAACCGATGTTGTGTTTTTTTAAATGAAATAGTATTATTTTCAATTTACTTTCTGAATCTACGCAAAATTTTAACCCTAGTTCCTGTTTTCATGTCCTATACCTAAATCCATCAGTTAAAAAGATTGATTTAAATTTTTTAGTTTTTATCCCTTCCCAATTATCAATTTTTTTACCTTTTTATCTGTTAAAAACCTTTTTTTCCATTAACATCCCAAGGTTATTTTTATTTATTTATTTAATTTTTATCGGGATGCCCCATTTATATTTTTTTTAAAAATTTAAAGTTTAACATAACTTTTTGTAATATAATTAACTGGCCCTGTCCCAAAAATAACATCACACCGGGGATTAAAATCTGTTCCCGGTTTTTCCAATGAGCCTCAAAAGGGAATCTCTCAGTTGGTTTTAATTCTTACCAAAAGGCCCCACTTTGGGAAGGAAAGAAGGGCTCCCATAATTATTTTTTTCCGGATGGAAACTTCATTCTTTCTAAAGTTAAATTTTGGCTTAAGGGGATTGACTAGAGGTTGGACAGTCAATTTACCTTATTAAATTTAAATTTTTAAATAAGTACAAGTCAAAAAAATTTCTTCTGTCCTCAAGTGATGGAAAAAAAAAGGTAAATTGGACATCTTCAATTCTATCATCTATAAGTTTAAAGCGGTATTTTATAAACTTGTTAACTCAAGTTGGTCCTTATAGATGTTGTAAAATGGTGACCAAACCACTTCCAAAAATGGGATCTCACAAGAGACATACAGAAAACGAATGTGCTCACAAAAAGATCACCCCAACTCTGAAAATAAACCCCCAACTTTCCCGATAAGCTTTCCCTTTATGTCCTCAAATGTTCCCTAAAAAGAGATTTCGGGAGTCAAAATAAATCCCCAAGTCCCGAACTGAATCCACAGCATTAGCTCAAATTCCTTTTTATAAGCCCCTCTATACTTTTTGTGTTTGAAAAAGCTTATAAAGAGCACTTAGCACGTTTAGGATAATCCATTAGCTCAGACATCAACAAAAAATTTTAAAAAGACTCTTGAAGTATTCTAAAAATTTTAGTCATCAACAATTCGAAACATTTCAAATCTTAAAGCATAAGCAAATAATCACAGTCCCCAATGTATTTTTCAATATCACAAAGAAACAAGTTAAACAACATAGGGGCACAATGGCCACCTGAGGCACCCCCGATTTACGACAATGCTACCCGATTAATTTCCTATCTAGTTTTGAGTTCTTCAATTAACATACTCTGGAACCATTCCACTGTTTTACCCACAAATCCTATCGCCCGAAGCGGCAAGCAGTTATGATTCACCCTGTCTCTTTGAGAAGTCCGTATAGACCCATCACCTTGTCTCTCCAGTCATTGAAGGGCTGTTTTTTTTGATCCAAGTTAGAAATAGTAGACCTGCGCCAACAAAACCTTTGCGGCGATTTCGATGATTGTTTACATTTCCAGCAGTTGATCATATCCCAAAGCTAAGAGTTTGGAATAGATTCTTAAATTCCTAATTTTTTTCATCCCCTCCTGATTTAAAATGGATTATTAGCTCTCTTCAAATCCAGGGTCACCTATAGTGACTTTTAAAATTTTAATAACCAGTCTTGAAATGCTAAACTAAGTTACTCAACATACTCAGGTATGTTATCAGGTCCCGATAAAAAAATTTAAAGAAAATGCCGTTTAAAAACATTAGACAACTTTAAAGGGCCAATATCAAATCCAACATTTAACCTTAATCGGCTGGGTTCTTTTTTGCTATGGGGGGTTGAAAATACTCACAGAAAGGTCAAAAAAATTCAAAAGTTCCACTCTTTATAGTACCCTGCAGCTGGGGGAGTTCATTGACCCTCTAAAATTACAAGACCAAAATGTCTGGATGCCATTGCCATTATCAAGGTATTATAACTCAGATTTGGTTCGCGATTCCACAATCACCAAAGTTCTCGTATTGTTCCGGCTTGATTTTGCGGGCGGTCTACCGAGATCCATGTTTCGTGTTTGCTCCATTCGGCTGCCCGACCCGGTTTGCTGATCCACCCACAAGAATGAACTGACAGATGGACATTCACGGCATGTCTGTTCAACGGCCTCGCGGCGATGAAGATATGATTCTTCCCGCTACCTTTCAACGTTTTTCTCTGACTCCATAAAGACGTGTTTCGGGAAGCGGCGCATAATGAAAGAGAGATCATTCGCTAAATTGTGGTTTGTTCTTATTAACTAGACTTTGATTTCTTCTTTGCAAATAGCGGCTCCACTCCCACTCTTGTTGCATTGTAATTGAAAATACGGCTACTGTATCGCTACCAATGGGAACGAAGCCACCCAACTTTAAGATATAATCATACTTTACGTTTAACCAGATGGTCTCAATACAGCATTCCATCATAATCATAAAGAAAATAGCGTAGTTTTAAGTGCTTTGGTACAGCATTCATACCAACATTTAGCTAATACAACTGCAATGGGGCTGAATTATTTATGTTTTTGAGGATATAAGATTACGAATATTTCGTGATGAAAGAATTACATTTCGATGATCGATTTAATGTTATTACCTAACTAACATAATACGATCAGTTTCACTCGTATATGGAATTTCAGAATTTCATATAACGCATCAGTAAGATCAGTTTTCAATCTTAATATTGTTTTCATGATTTTATACACTTCAATCTGAGACAGTGGTGACGGCGTGAACTCGGAAAAATCACTTTAATAGATTCTAGGGTGGCTACCACTGTTTCACCACATTAACCATGCATTCCAGCGCTTGACGCCTGGGCTTCCCAATTGCTTCAAATCTTCTTTCTTCATTTATCATCATGTTTCCCGTCGAAACGTCGATGTCTTTTTGTATAATAATTTTCAGTGCGTTAAAATCATCATTCAGCCGTTCAGTTGGCCTTTCTCCGCCGGTTCAACCGGCGACCATCTCGGTTTGTCCATGCAGCTGGACAACGGTGGCCCACCAACAAATAACCCCTGCTGCTTTGAGTGGAGGGTCTCATCACTGACTCAACAACCTTTGACTTTCCAGGGCATTGGTTCGATTTCATCTTTCAGTGGGATTACTTTAAATCTCACCAAGAGCGCCCCTGTAGCGCCTGAACATTTCAAAGAGCTTCTGGCTCCAAAATATCTCCATGAAACATCCTGTATTGGTATTGGCTTTTCATTGACGCTCTTGTTTATTTTGTTTCCAGATGCCTCGTCTTATGTTGCCTGGTTTCGAAGCGGTTTCGACGCTAATGAACTTCAGAAACACGCTGGAGATATTGTGGCGTGGTGTTCTCACTAAAAATACCATTTCATCTCATGGAACAAACCACCACAATTCAAGTGATAATCAGTTTGTTTTCTGTTTTTTTACTGGTTTTTACACGACCAAGTATGATTCAGTTTTAAATGTGACACGGATTTTGTGCCATGCAATTATTCACGCAATTGCAACCACTTTTGTGTGATCCCGAACATGAGGAACGACACTCTACAGTTGATTGAATTATTTTTGATAATCTTCACATGTATCACTGTTAGTATACAAGATAACACATTCATAATTAGATATTTGTTTTTTAAATGATAACCCTAGAAAGAAGAACACTGTTGTTCATTTTTATTAATCAGAGATCGGAGGTCCCCAACGATCGCTGACCGAAACAAACAGCATCTTAATGGATTCGTTTCCGAACCGCCTTCTATTTTTTGAAATCTACAGTGATCAGAGGACATTAGAGGTTTGATGAAACATTGCCAAAGAATCCTTAACGCAAGCCGAAACGATTGGCATTAATGAAGAAAAGTTTCGGAAATTGTGCGGCGTTTTCAGAAGAACCAAATCTGTCATTACGAAAAAAAGGCCTCTTAATCCGATGTTGGTTTTATATCTGTGAGATGATCTTATCAACAAATTTTATCTCTCAAAATTCATTAGTGCAAAGACTATTTGAAATAATTTTGATCATAAAGATAATTTGTGAAGTTGTGTTGGAAAAATAGGAAAAATCGATTTTCAATAATATTTTTTCTGACGGAAGATCAACTTTCATGCGCCAACATTACAGTTAATGAACATTATAAATTGTCGATACTGGGCAGATGAAATCCTCACTCTATGAGAGAATGGCACCCCAATATCCTGAAAGTCAACCGTTTGAGCACAGTTCTAATTCCAAACCAAATAATAGCCCAATTTTTTGTTGAGAAATTTAAATTCAGAGTAATATTTGCACATGTTGCGAAAGATTATCTTACCTAAAATAATAGTTAAAGAGATAATTGACAATCAACATGGTTTCAGCAAAGATGGAGCTGCATTTCTGTATAAACCGTAATATTTTTCAGACGCTATTTTCTAATGGGTGGTCAGGCAGAGAGTGAATCAAAATGGCCAGCGAGTTCCCTGACCTTACGCCCATGGACTATTTTATATGGTCTATTTGGAAAAACTAAAGTGTTTAAAACAAAACAGGAAAACTATTAAATTATTTTTTGCAGGTGGATTAAGGCCGAATGTGAATTGAAAATACTTTCAAGTTTTACTTTTTACCCAAAATGTTATTTATAAATTTTATTACAACACCTGGGGCATTATCAAGTTGTTCAGGAGGCCATTTTCAGCGCAATTAAATGAGTTTTCATCAATTTACTGTATATATTATTTTAAGCAAAGGTTACCTCCTTAGCTTTTTTAATGGATTTAAATTTTCTATAAACCTGATAGAACTAGGACTAAATTTGGCGCACTGATTAGAAAATAATACTATTTTATTTAAACACAACATCGGTTTATTCGGTGTTTGTGAAGCACCCTGTATACTTACAATATTTTTTAAGGCATATATAACTAAGATCTACAACTTTTATCTGAAATATTTTTGATCAGTTTGCGAAATATCGAGGGGGTCCGGGACTTTTTGAACACAGTGTATATCTTTTTACATGTACTATAACATAGGTCCCAAAATGAAAAAAAAAAAACCTTAAGACCCAAAATGTTATAAATTAAGTATATTTTAGATTAACAATTAGATTATTTAAAAATTATTTAATCTGGAAGACATTATCATGAGATATTTTGAGATATGGCTATAGATGCAAACAAAATTATATATTGGACTAACTTGAACTACTATTAAATAAAATAGTAAATAATTAAGTGATTATCTTAGATATTCGAATCCTTGGAAAAATTGAAATTTTAAAACATCTGTTTGCAGGGAACAAACATACACTAATTGACTGGCTAATTGATATCAAAATTTTAAATCACACCACTCTATTTTAATTAAATATGGTGCACTTAAACGTTTATATCCAAAAGACAAATATTTGTTGAGACAGAGAACAGGAATTCTTATAATTTTATTAAAACTAAATACTCAAACCATTTGGTTTTTTTGTTTCAGACTTGCCGATCCTAAGATTATCTCTTCGCAGTGGGACAGCTTTTAGTCAGCGGCTTTGACGCTCCGTGGGTGTTTTTTTAAAAAATAAAAATAAAAAAAACTGTATCTTTAAAACAGTAAATAAACATATAAAAAAAGATTTCTTTTTATTTATTAAAACAGCTGAGAAAAAGAAATTAAAATTTGTGTTGTTTTAGCCTTCTAAAGTGGAGTAGTACCTTAGGAAAATTTGAAATTACTAGTAAAGCTGGGATAGATAATAACACTGATTTTGTTAATATAAATTTTACAAGTGGAGCAACACTAAAATTACAAAGAAAATGCTCTACAACTTTTTGAATAAGGACAATGATCAATTTACACAACGTAAATAATAAACTATTGATTAATATCTGAACAGTATTTTTATGGGTTGAAGCACATCGACCAATTAATATCATCATATAGTAACGTTAGAATTAAAATACACAAAGTTATTTTTTTTATAAGTGTCACGTTTTTAAAACAGGACATAAATATAACAGCCGTAAATTATTTTAAAATTTAATTTAATCTTTCATTGTTTTTTGTGAAAATTGAAGATAATTTTTTTTATATGGTTTTTTTATTTATATAGATACCAGATCAGAGGTTCTCAAACTTTTTCGTCACTTACTTTTTGAAATCAGTTATTTTGTGGCGCTTATTTTTGTATAAAAACCTCAATAACATATTAGTCTCGCCCTGGAGTTTAATTTTAACCCTATATTCTAAATGGGACTTTTCTTACTAGGAGAGCAATAATAATGCAATTTTACAATACTAAAAGTGTCTTTTATTAAAATTAACAATAAACAACATTTATGAAACTAAATGAAATATGGAGGATGATCTACAGTGACATTTTAACAAATTCGTTAATATCAGGTTTCAATTCACTCAAGAACGGCCTGCAAATCGCCGCGTTCGTTGTAATTTGCAAACGATTTCTTTTTTTAGTTAGCGGCATTGTAACATTCCTAAATTTTTTTATTCTTTTCAAAATATGACGATGGAAATGTCTATCAAATATAGTTGAACGATCGATATACTAATCTAGGGTACAATTGCCCGGGATTGTTTGTAATAAAATTCTTGGTAACCATTTTGGTGTTATTTTTGGCTCGTCGTTTGTTGTCAATTCAATAAGCTCTTCTTCTCTTTGAGATGATATTGCAGTGCTGGACATTTGAAAATGGATCCAACACCCATTCGATATTTCAATTTCAAAATATCTTGAAGCGTTCTATAAAATCACTGTGAAGTTGTCAATGTTAGCGGTATTTCGACAGATACGTCATTGTTGCAGGATTAGTGATATTTGCGGAAAATTGTAGAACTCGCATCTGCCAAGTATCCTTCTTGTGCTAAGAGCAGTTTGGCTACGAAAGCTTAGCGACATTTTTGTTTTATTCGTTCAAGTGTGTGCTTAGGAAGTTGAGGTCCATATCGTTAAATAATTTGCAAGTCTGTCAAGTACACTGAATATCATTCCTTTGATTTAATGAAGGTTGTTGCGCAGTTCTGTATCTTTGTTTTCCACAAGAACTCTGTATAGAAGTCAAACAGATTTGTAAAATCGAATCAGACAATTGCCTCTCGATAGCCAACACGCCACCAATGTGAAACAGCAATCGGGTAAATCTGCTTAATATTAACAACTAAAGCTGATTAAATAGTCTGTCATTTAAAGAAACTGTTCAGTTTTTATTAGCTGGCATTGACATACAGTGTGATTGAAACTCAGTCGTTCACCAATTTTCGTAACTAAATGTTAATGATGAATGACGCAGCAATTGTACAGCAAACGTCTGGTATTTTAATTGTTTTAATTACGCAGTAAAATGCTGGCACCCTGTCTTAGCCGGAGTACCAGCATCCATGTAATGATATCATATTGTTCAAGGGAATTTCTTTCATTACAAAACTTTTCGAGTGCGTAAATATAGACTCCCTTTGTGTCTGCTCTACAAGTATAGCAAATAATAGTTGTTGATATATTTTTTGTCTCTAATAAACTAAAGGCAACACAACAATGCTTCGTGGACGGTAAAGTGGACTATCAACTGAATTGAGAATTTACAAGTCTTCAGATGATTGCACAATGACTCTTTTAATCTTTTTATGCATTTTCATCAATTCGTCTTTACTTTTAGAACTTTATTTGTAAGAGTTTTCCTTAATATCCGCCGGTTTATGATACTGCTAAAGTAGTTATTACTTGCTTCCCCAAATGCCGGTAAGAATTAACTCTTCTTCATGGTGTGGTTTACACCTGTTTGACATTAACCAAGAGATATTGTAAGAAACGGCTCGAAGTCGTCGTCGTCTTGCTTAAGCAGCCACCGAAAAAAGTTTGAAATGCCCTGACATTGCAGCAGTTTCTTCTCCAACTCGCCCGAAAAACAGGCTTTTACATTTTGTCTTTTTTATCTGGATACATTTGTTCGAAGCGATCTTGGCGAAGTTCATGAAGGCTTCGTATTAATTGAAGAAAATGATTTTAGGCAAAAGAAGGCACAAGGTGAAGGTGGGTTCGCGGCATTGCAATAAATCCGTATTTAATATACTCCGCGCTATATTGCCGTCTATCTTCTTTTTGCTTCCGACATAGTTTTATTTATCACAAATACGCTTTCAAATGTAAAGTTTGAGCTTAAGGTACAAATCAGTTAGAAGCCTTAATGACTGCGCGTCACCACTGATGGGAAAATAAAGAAAAATTATGAAACTGAGGGTACACTGGTAACATTCAAATACAGCTACGCACTGGCAAAGTATAGATAAACGTGCGCAAACTCGGTTTATCCTATGAAGAACAGACAATGGATCGAAAATGGGAAAAATGCTCCCTCCATATTACGCTAACAACGCATACAATGTGATCAGGACTTACGGAGCGAAACGATGTAACCAAAGTGCTACAGATTGGAGAGGATTTTTGCTCTACCACGCGCCGCGGAGGAGTGGCTTACACAACGCTTGCTACGTCCGTGGAGGAGAAACTTCCTTTAATCTGAAGAACAAAGGAGACTTCATCATCGACAACACGATCGACTCGAGATGGAGAATTGCACTGAAGATGTAAGTAACGAAAAGAGCGTGCCGTATAACATTCATTTGCTAGCATATCAATTGAAATACTCAATTTACTATCGTATCGTTACGTTATAATTTGCTTCTGGTACACCTCAACATGCTATGTATGTTATGTTGAAGGACAAAATCAGATCGTATTGCGTATGCGTACAGTGACGTCATAATTGTGAAAACATGCTAATGCGACCATATAAGCTGCGTAGGTGTTTTACTTGTTTCATTTTAAACCAGGTGTGTTTAAGTTATTTGAATGGTTGATTTTAATAAGTAAAATTAATAAAACTACAAATATAAACTATTGACGGAATCTACCAAATTTGCAATGGATTTACTATTTTTGAAAATTTAATCGTGATCTTATGTTATGTTCTAAGTAACAAATAGATGTCGAAGATTATTTATCAATGAAATTTACACAACATTCTATTAATAGAAGATCAACATTAAAATAGTTTCGGTTGAATGAAATTAATCACAAAAAATGCGAAATATGACCATGTTTTAAACAAAATAAAAACAGCAAAAAAAATCTTTTGTTCTTGATTAAGAATATCAAACGTAAAAAATAAAATACATTCGAAACAAAACCTAAAACAACAAAGAAAATCGCAATTGTTGTAGGCAAGCATTAACATTTAACATCACAAGGCTTGCCCGTCGCGCCATATCAATAAAAAAATCATAATTAAATAAAAAACATTTTTATCCAGAATTTTCTGGTTTATATTTAAAATAAAAATCGCTTGTGCTTTTCTTATCCATTGTGACAGAAAATTAAACTTGTAAAATTAAAAAAATCATTATAAATAATAATATATGGATATATTAAACAATTAATAATATTTAAAAATTAACAGCAAAAGCAATTAAATGCCATTAGAGCGTTTAAGATAAGGACAAAACAAAACATGAAAATTCGCAGTATCAAAAAAAGAAAACAAAAACATACGCATATTTCTAATTTATGAAAATACTTTCATACCTTTTTCTGTTCAAATTTTAAACTTTGTCTACACACAAGAAATACCTTTAATAAACGTTTTAATACGTTTAATTCCGCAAAGATTGCATCTGGAATTAAAACCTTTATCGTGTATAGGCAATTAAAACGCACGCATCAATGTACTTGGTGAACAGTATAATATAAAAATGCGGAGAAGTAACAGTAAATAGAGGTAACGAAATGCGTTGTTGTCATGGCGATTTCGTTACTCTGTTTACTAGATGGCCTTACCGTTATGGTGCGAATACATACGGTTTATCACACCTCTACTTTTTCCCACAATCTGGCGCAAGCATGGACAACCGTGTCGCGTCATTGCAATGATGGCGCCCATGATAGGGTATTGGCAGCGGAGGGACGAGGTGCAACATTCTCAAGGGGTTGCAGGCCGGAGTGGCGCTGTGTTGCGGTTGTCCTTACCTTTACACTCATACAAACACGAACCGCTCGAACGTTGACGGACTATAATGTAAGGATTGCACAATAAGTCGTACAATATTTTGATACCGTATATGAAACGTGAATTATAATTAAACCTTTTAATTTAATTTATTTTTTTCTTCATTTTGTGACTAGATTAGGTACATAAAAAATTGCGCGATTTCTTATGACAGGTATCAGTTTATTTTACGCCACAATAGATATACCTATTTTAAGGTAAGGAGGTGGGACCTCCACACAAGTTTTAAAAATATTTTCATTTGATGTTTGATACCTAATACTAAATATCTTAAGATATAACAGCGTTGTAACCACATTAAAAATAATAATCTTCATCATATTTTTTGATTTATATTTTATGAATAAATAGGATATAAATATGAACTAAAATGTATGTTGTGTAGTAGTAATTTAAAAAATGTGAAGTAGCTGAAGTTACCAATCTTGCCGCACCATGCCTTTAATCACATCAGCGCCCCCAATTTTCATAAAGATATTACCATACCCTCTTGGTCTCCAAGCGCCCTAGGGGCGTTATCATACTTGAAGAAGACTGGTCTAGATTTTTTAAAAATGTTTATTAAAAAAAAATTGTAAGATTAAAAAGTTTTAAGATTTTCTCTAATAGCTCTATAAAAAGTCAGAGTTGCCGAATAAGAATAAATTCAGGTTTATATTAAACAAATAATACTTTAGGTATCAAAAAAATTCCTTGGGTACTCGCCAAAGGGAACTGCTTTGGTGTCCCAGGGTATGTATGTCCTCACACAGAAGTCAATCAGAGAAAATAATTGACAAAAACACATTTAAGACCATACTTAAACTTCTTAGCATTATAAGTGTACTTCTTAGATGTTATTTATGTTTATACCACTAAACCTAGTGCAGAAAAGGGTCGTTAGCGTAATGAACTTTGATGAAAAATCACTTTCAGGCCTTTTAAATGGCAGTGTAAGTTATCGTTTCATTCAAATGGGAAAAAACTGAATGTTTCGGCGCCTTTAGCATTCGATTCCTGAAGAAGCTTCAAAGCATGTGTACGGTTTTCAAAGGACGAAAGAAAAGTGCAAAATAAAGCTTGTTGTTTTGTTTTTTTATATAACTTTTAAAACGCCCCGCTAGCATATTCTGGAATTCCATCGCCTGGTTAAATTTAAAACTGTTCTACAAAATTTTATTTTGACCGAAAGGGTCTTTTTAAGTGTAGAAACCAAAAAGGGCCGTTAGGAATCACCCCTAAACGTCAAACATTTTTACAGCACTACTAAATGGCAAGACAAGTTACCCTTTGGTCTCCTATAACTGAAAACACAAAAGTTAATAAAAATGGTCGGTTTCCGATAAAGGTTTGTAGTTTCCGACTTTTCGAAGGCAAACTTGTCCTCTCCAAAATGAAGACATCAGTTTATTGATCCCAACTATACACATACGCAATGTGCATCCATGTACTAATCAGGCAAAATCAGTTTAATCCCATAATAGGTCCTGATAAATAATGTTAAATGGATGCAATACATTTAAAAAAATAATACTATTAAGTTTTCTAATCATTATTTAGGTAAACAATACATACGGCTCTAATGGCCGGTTGCACCAACAATTTTAAAGAACCCTTAGTACAAGGTAACCCCTAAAATGGCCAAATAAGCAATGTGATTAGCTACATTAGAAATTTAAGGAACAATTAACGCCAAGGGTTTCTTAAAATGGGTGGTGCAATTGGATATAACCTTTATGTGCATTCTTAAAAATTAAAAATTTAAACCCCAAACTTTAAAACCTTTTGGGCATGCAAGCTTTTTCCTTTTTACCATAAAATAACTCCCGTTACCATACTTTAAGAACACCATTTTTGTTAAATATATCGATACGATTTATCGATACTTGTTCGCCTGTAAACATTCCTACTTGCCTAACCTGTATTTGAACTATAGAGAGTAGAGGGAAGGAGAATTTGGCGATTGCCGTGGAGCAAAGCCATACCAGGGGGTGAACCGAGTAACCCCCATCACTTGAAAAGAGTTTGCTCTCCTCGTTCAGCTCATCTTTGGGAGTCGTTCGCAAAGAGTCCTTCGATTGAATGACTACTTGCAAAAGAGTTTACGCTACACACATGCCGAAGCCCATAAATAATTTCTTTATACTTTACTCAATCTTTGTAGTTACTAGTTAGCCGCCGCCGGCATCAAAGTTTACTGAAGTTTTGCCGACATCCTCAGCGATAACTATCTGCTGAGTGATCTGCTGCTCCTGTCCTGTTCCGTGCTCACGATGAACGATGAACTTTTCGTTCGATTAATAGGAGCAGCTCATTCGCGACTCTTTGAAAAGAGTCATTTGAATTGAACGACTCGTTCGCGACCGACACATCACTACAAGCGAGGGAAGGAGAACTATCTTTAAGATAAAACACTGTCCGCCCAATGCGTTAAATTAGGGTGGCGCTGCAATAGCAACAGGGTAAATTTCAAAAAGAGCACCAAAAGTAATTAGAATAAGATAGAGAAATGAACGAGTGCAGAAGAACTTTCGTTCCATTTTATAATTATAAATAACACAGGCCCACAAAAAAAAAATAAGTGGTGTGTGCTGGGTGTCGGACTGGGATTTTCCGGCATATATTTTTCCGCTGAACACGAAAAATCAAAAGTGGGGGTCAAACAGCAAAAAATTGAGAAAACCCCAAAAAACCGACATCCTACATGTAACCGCAGAATCCTGCTACTACGGAATGTTTGGACTACGACTATATAAACTATAAGAGATACAAAAAATGTCAAGGAAAAAAACAGAGCTTTTCAAATTGTCTATAAAAAAGGTATATAAACATTTTTAATAAGAAAAATAATAAAAGAGATATAAACAAAAATGTAATTTTGACAAAAAATCTCAGTCCAAAATATGAAAAAAAAATAATTTTTTTTATTAATGTGATTTTTGGGTTTTTTAAATAATAAATCATTTATTTTGTTTATTTGAATCCCAAATCACCTAAAATTTGCAGAAAAAATCCAAAAAAAAAAAACAATTTTCAAATTTTTTCCGAGCATCCCAAAAATCCTGAAAATTCGGTTTGATTATAACTCAAAAAATTTGATTTAGTGACTAACGGGTAACTTATTGTCCGTTTCATGGTTACAATTGTCACAACAATTGTTATTATGGAAATTATCCAGAAAATAATTTTATTCGTTAATGAAAGTACCAGGCCTTAGACAAAAAGGTTATATAACTTTAATTAAAGGTGGTCTTTTAAAAATAAATTGTTTATGTCCAGAGCTGTCAAAACTTGAAGTACTTCAAGTAAAATTTTACTTGAAGTACTTTTTTGTACTTCAAGTATTTTACTTTAAGTACTTTTTATCAGGAGGTACTTTTACTTGTACTTTATTAGTTTTTATGAAGATACTTGAATTTTTACTTGATTTTGACCAAGTAAATTACTTGAAGTATTTATTTAAGTACTTGAAGTATTATGATGTACTTGAAGTAAAAAAAGTACTTCAAGTAAAAAAAAGTACTTTAAGTAAAGAAAGTACTTCAAGTAAATAAAAAGTACTTGAAGCAAAAAATCAACCAAGTACTTGAATTTACAGGCCGTACCTCGGGCCGTACAAACAAAATAAGAAATACGCGCAACCGCTGCTGTTCCTATTGTCTTGCATTACAGCGCTCATTTGAATTGGATCCAACAATAAGACAAGTGTAACAAGTGTAAAATCCTTTATTTTGATACCCAATTTGTTATTGATTACTAACAGCCATTTCTCATGACAATTTTATTATCGAACACATTCAGGATATGAAACAGTTTCCAAATCACTCCCGAAAATGTCAAAAAGGTGACAGTTCAAGAATATTCTATTGGTGCGATTTGACGTTTGATGGAGCGGTTCCCCAACTATTTCGTATTGTGAATGCGTTCATTATTACCTTCATTTGAACGAAAACCCCTGTATTTTAATAGGCAACTTAAACAAAATTTTCACTTATAAAATGGAAACAACATCAAAATAAAATTGAAGTTAGGTTGTTCTGACTTAATTTTGTGTTGATGGGAAATTAAAATATTTCCCAAGAATAGGTTTTGGGTGCCAACCTGCTGTAGGCACCCATATGAAAACACTCGCTTTTCACAGATGTATCGGATGCCAACGGTTGCCAACGCCAACCCGTTGGCAACCACAGGAAAAAAACCCATTTTGGGAAAAACCAATATTTCCTATAATAGTTTAAGGCCCAAGCGCTCACCTGAGTATGGCATTGTAGGCCTGTTGCTATAAATTTACATACGAAATTTTACATTATTTCGGACATCGGATGCATAAGATCCCGACTTAAAACGGGACACTTAGCACCCTACTTGTTTTCCTAACTATAGTTTTTACCGACTGGCCTACTTTCCAATGACGTAGCGCTAAGTCCTTAAAGCTTTTAGGAGTTGTTGGAAAACCCCGTTTTGAGGAATGAACCCTCTAACTTCCTTACAAAAAATACTACTCAAGTATAATTTGTTTTAATTGAAGTACTTTTAATTACTTCAAGTACTTTTATGTACTTCAAGTACTTTGGTTTACTTCAAATACTTTGGTGTACTTCAAGTACTTTGTTTTACTTCAAGTACTTTGTTTTATTTCAAGTACTTTGGTTTACTTGAAGTACTTGGATTTACTTCAAATAAAATACTTGGGTGGTACTTCAAGTACTTGAAAATGCAAGTACATTTTAATGAATACTTGGTACTTGTACTTGAAGTAATTTTTAAAAAATCAAAAACTTGGTACTTGTACTTGAAGTACTATTTAAGAGCTCTGCTTATGTCCCATAAAGTTTCATGTATCTTTTGTAGTTTTTAAGATATTGACATTTTAAGTTAAAAAAAAAAATCGTTAAAATCTGAAATTCGCCTTTTCTCGATTATCTGCTGTTTGAGCCTCCTATGTTTACTTCAGATTCGTGTTCAGTTCCGACACCCAGCACCTCTCCCAGCACACACCACTTATTTTTTTTTGTGGGCCTGTGTAATCTTTTCATTTCATCATAAAAAATCATGGTTTATCTTTAATTTACGTCCACTAGGACAACTTTTCATGACACAAACTTTGCCCATGATTGTTTAAAAAGTATTTTACAAGTAAACACATACACTATTTACAAACCTCCATGTTTTTTGACGGCAGTTATTTTAAGTTCATATTTACTTAATTTCCTAACCCGGCAAGCTTTAACTCGTCAACAACTGCCAGGTGTCCTGGATTTAGAAGGATGTCCTGGATTTGAGGGTTAAATTTAGCGTCCTTCGAAGACCTTTGGAAGGACGCCTAATGTCCTGGATTTCTTAAATGCCTAAATTTCAAAATTTCAATTTATTTCTAAGCTTTGTAACAACACGGCGCCATCTTTTGTTTAATGGAAACAAATCAGTTATATGAACCACAGATCGCTCTTTAGTTAGGGTTTATAGAGCGCGCGGGCGCGTTTCTTCCACACTGCCGACAGAGAGAGTTTTGGGGATTCCCCGAAGTATAGTTGTAGATTCAAAGGTGGTAGTGTTATGATGATAGAACTTAAATCGGTCGTAATTTTTTTCTGGTTGTCAAAAGTTTTTGGGCAAGTTATTTAGATTATCTAAAAGTATTTTGTGATTAAAATTTTAAATTGATTGATGATTAGGAATTGATAGGTAAGTTTAAAGGGAATAAATAAATCGGTGCTATTTATTTTTATGTTACTTAATTTTTAGAATTTTTTTAATATGGATGTGGAAGTGGAAGATCCAACTACATCAGCAAAAAAAGCGAAACGTATAAATAAATACAGAAAAGAATGGGAAAATACATTTACTTGGCTTAAACAAGATAATGAAAAAGCTTGGTGCAACTTGTGTAAAAAGTCATTTTTATTTATGCATGGAGGTTTGGGGGACATAAAACGGCACGCAGAAGGCGCTGAGCACAAAAAACATGAGGTTGTGGTAAAACAAAATAAAACTCTACAATCATTTTTGGGACGGGAAATTGTAAATTCTCAGCAAGAAAAAATATTGGCGGCAGAGGTTACAAATGTGTATCACACTGTCAAACATGCACATTCCTATAATTCATTAGATTGTACAATGCAGTTGGCTTCAGTTATGTATTACGATTCCCAAATTGCCACAAACACTCATTTGGGTAGAACAAAAGCAAGTTTGATAGCGTTTAATGTTCTTGGCCCTATGTCAATAGAATCTTCATTATGTGAGCTTAGCAAAGGAGTATTTTTTGGGATCTCTACAGATGCTTCTAACCATGGAAGCGCTAAGCTATTTCCAATACTTCTAAGGTACTATATTCCATCAAAAGGAGTAAAATTATTTCTTCTTGATTTTTTCGAAGACCCCGACGAAACAGCAATTGCTATTTATGCTAATTTAAAAAATAGAATTGAACAAGCTGGGCTATCGTTAAACAACATGTCTTGCTACTCGGCTGATAACGCAAGTGTAAATTTTGGACGCTTTCATTCTGTGTATCAATTATTTTACAAAGAAAATAATACAGTTCTGGCAGTAGGATGTCCTGCCCATATGGTGAATAATTCTATTAAAAATGCTTTAACAAAATGCTGTTTCGATGTAGAAACTTTAATTTTGAAAACATTTAGCCATTTTTCATCCCAAACAAAAAGGTGCAAAGAATTAAAAGATTTTTTTAATTACGTGGATCTGGAATATAAAATTATTTTAAGACATGTGCCTACCCGTTGGCTAAGCTTATTTCCAGCAATAGAAAGATTACTAAATATTTTTCCAGCAGTCAAGAGTTACTTTCTTTCCCAGGAAGAGATTCCCATTGCCCTTCAGGTTTTTTTTTCTGAAGATGATTTTATTGTGCAAAAAACTGAATGTTATTTAGGTTTTTTTCACAATACTCCAAAATTTTTTTTTAATACGGAACAAAAACTTGAAAAAGTCGATTTACTATGCTTTGAAGTTTTTAATATTTTAAAATCTCTAAAAGAAAAAATTAGTCAAAGGATTAATGACAATTTCTTCGGTTTTCTAGCCTCAAATATTTTAAAAACTTTTTCTCCATGCGAACAAAATAAAATAAAAGAATCCTTCTTGGAATTCTATAAAAACATTGCCAAATATCTTGATTCAAAATATAATTTTTCGGAAAATAATTTGTTTTCAAAATTAAATATTTTTTCTCTAAAAAGCCCCTTTGATTTTGATTCACTTGTGGAAATCGTAACTAACCTATCCATAGACATAAATATTGATAATTTGTATGAAGAATATTGTATATTAAAACCTACCCTTGACAAAGCATGCACTTTACCTGAGGAATCCATTATCCAAAAATGGAACAAAATCTTTTTAGGTAACCCCGAAATTCATTATTTTTTAAAACTAATACAGTTTGTGTTGACAATATACGGGTCAAACGCTGACTCCGAAAGAATTTTTTCTTTATGCAATGCAGCCTGGAGCGACAGTCGCAATAAACTTTTGGTTGACCATGTAAAAGCGGAGCTTCAGATAAAAACAAATTTTAATTTAACCTGTCAAGAATTTTATAATATGGCAATTAAAAACAAGAAGCTCTTGGAAGCCGTCCGTTCTAATAAAAAATGTCATAACACATTTTTTTAAAGCACTTTTAAATTGTTATTTCGTTAGAAAAAAAAACTTAGCTTTTGTTCATTTTTTACATAAAATAACTTCTGTTTTAGTTTTAAAAAAATATCCTTTTTTATTTGTGTCTGTCCTTCCTTTTTTAAACTTGTGTCCTGCGATTTGCAGATTTAAACCTGGCAACCCTATCAACAACTGCTATTTTCTATCATACCCTTAGCCCCGAGCTTAGCCCAAGCTAGCATCACCTATTTACTGTTTACAGCTGGACATTTATTCAATTCGTCTCCCATATGAGTTATTTCCTCTAGCCTCCATAATTTGAACCCACAATGCATAGCGACAAAACTTGTGGACAAAACTAATCATGATCATTATTATTACATATTACAATAAATTATTGGAGAAATGACCAAAAACTGAATTATAAGTGTTTTGAGGCTTCCCCAATACCACTGTGGTATAAACCCTATGAGCCATATTAGGGAAACCTTACAAATATATGTTGCAGATAGAAATATCTCCTTTACGACTGTAGACTTCAACAATATTTTTAGTGAAATAGTTTCAAATATTACACATGAAAAGTGTAAAATGTATCCAGCATGTTAAGAAAATATTGAACTTAATTTGTGGTATTTGTATAACGTAATACAAGCTCCACTTATATAGGGTTACTGTTTTGTTTGATTGAATAACTGAATACTCGCTGTCGCTGGGTGCTGGGCAGTTATCGCTATACTAGCATACTAGTTCTTGAAAGTTTATAGCCTCGCCCGCTGGTTCGCTCGGCCATTAAGCCATGCTCTTTATGTACTAATAACATAAATAGCTATTATTAGGCCCGTTAAGTAAACTAGATTGATTTTGCACAATGCATGAGAGAAACAAATCAACAAAATAATTATAAGTCTATTTGTCTCTAGCGAAGTAACTTGGAGTCTCCTTAAAGATAAAATTTGCAATCTAACACTGGCTTAATAACTTTTTGTTAAATTACGAACCTGGCTTTCCTCTGTGACAGACTCTCATTTTCTCTACTTTTAGGTCTTGGAATATTGATAACACCTTCCTCTGGCGGATCAATAATAACAGAGCTACTCAAACGGGTTAATATCATCAAATTTTCTTTTTTTGGAATTAATCTCCGCTGAAAAAAAAGTTTTGAGGTTAGAAAGGTTATGTAAGTAATATCTTGTAGTTTTTCATACCGTTAGGTTAATAATATTTAACGAATTCATTATTGTTTTTGTTATCTTTACACTAAAATAAAAAATAATAACTAATCAGTGCAAAGAAACTATTATTTTTTTATTTTTTAAAATTAATAAAACAATTTTTGTTTACATGTCAAAATTGTCAAAAGTAGAAATACAAATGAGATCCAATCGATATACGAACTTCGATATTCGGATGTATCTTTTGCTCCTGCTGCAAAATATTTAATAGAAATTACAATTACTTCTGGTAATTTTGGTAATTGTCTCGAAAGTTGCCTCCCCTCCGCCTCCTGATAGGAAATTTAAAAAAAAACGTTTCCGAAAAAAATTGACTTTAGATTTGTAATCAGCTACCCAAAAAATTCACGGAAGCAAAAAATCATCTAACTCGGCGGAGGTGTAATTAATTCGATGATGAATATCTCGAAAACGAACGTTGTCGGAAAAACATCAGATTCGCAATCAGCTAGGGCCGTATCTGAGGGGTGTTTTGGGGGTTCAAACCCACGCCCAAAAATCCCGAAAATCTTATAACGTAAAATAAAATAAAAACGACTGGTAACTATATCTCTTTTTTTCAAGATTTTCTGAGCAATATATATTTTACTTAGTCATGGTCAACAATACAAAAAAAGTATCTGAATCACTCTATTGTTCAAAAAAAAGAAATTTTTAAACTGCAAAATCAGTTTTTCTATATTAAAAATCAACAATAAATGAACCTACAATAGCCTGAAATCGTAAAAAATCCGTCAAGATCTGCAGGTAATGTTTGAGGTGCGTCTATACTCAAGATCATGCTCGATATTTAAAAACCGCGCAATGCTGCTCCGTAACTTTAAAAATAGGAGGTTCCCAGAGTCTTGCATATGAATTAGAATATAATTAATAATATTGATCACTTCAATAACAATAAAAATAAATACAATTTTTTATAACGTACAAACTATATTATTATTAGTCAATATTAGGAATAACATTGAAAAGCATTCATATTTTACTTCCACACCGTTATGCAGAATTCTACAGACTGTGAATTTTGATCTCTTTAGAGCCGTTGGGCATGTGAATACTGTTATCAGTAAGGTCAGTACTATCAGACTGAATAAAGATGGAGAATTTAAAAATATTTTTAAAAGTCTGTAGATGACGAAGAATGCATAAAAATAAATAGAATAGTGTTACGACAGCAGAATCGTTCCAATGTCTTGGTAGCTACTGCAGAAGAATATTTTCGAATCACAATTACAATTCATTTTTTTTTTAAACCTTATCGAAGAGCTATCTGCAAGATTTGCAAATCACGAAAAATCACTTTCATCATTATGCCAAATATGTGCAAAGCACACACAGTAAAAATAGATGACTTGTTATTATATGAGGAATTTTTGGACCTAGATGCGTATCTGCAGTTGTGGAAACAAAAATGGATTAAGTTGCCTCAAGCAGAAAGGCCCAAAAATGCTCTTGATGCATTATCAGCATGTATACCATCTTTGTTTTCTAACGTTCATACTTTGTTGCAAATTCTGGCCACATTACCTGTATCTACAGCCTCCTCGGAACGATTCATTTTCATCGCTAAGCAGGGCCGCATTTAGGCGGTGGCGAAATGGGCGACCGCCAAGGGAGCAGCTACCTGGGGGGCGCAAAATGGGTCATGAAAAAAAAATTATCAGTTTTTTGTACCATAGTCATATTATTATTATTATTATTATTTATTAACAAAACTATTCAAATAAATAAATTACAACAAAACAATTTTATAACAAATGTTTTTAACTTAGATACTTATTTAATCACACAGGTCCACAAAAAAAGGTGTGTGCTGGGTGTCGGACTAGGATTTTCTGTTGTATGTTTTTCCGCTGAACACGAATCTGATATCATAATTAGAGGTCAAATAGCAAAAAATCGAGAAATTAACAGATATTTACATTTTTTTTTTTAAATTTAAAACGTCCATATATTAAAAACTATAAAAGATACAAGAAACTTTATATGACATAAATTATGTATTTTTATAAAACCTTTAATTTAAGTCATATAACATTTTTGTCTAAATGCAATATTTGGAAAAAATGTAATTAACATTTTAAGTGATTTGGGATGCAAATAAATAAAATAAATAATTTATTATAAAAAAAACAAAAACGTTTATATAACTTGTTATATAGACAATTTAAGAAGTTCCTTTTTTTGCTTTAATAAATTTTTTGTATCTCTTATAGTTTATGGAGTCGTAGTCCAAACATTTCGTGCTACCAGGTTTCTGCGGGTAAATGTAGGTATTGTATAAGTTTTTTGGAGTTTTTTCGATTTTTTGCTGTCTGACCCCCAATTTTGAACTTCAGAAAATCTTAGTACGACACCCAGCACACACCACTTTTTTTGGTAAAGCTGTGTTATTTTTTATATATTAAGACTAAAAAAATGTATGAATTATAACTAAAATATCAATTTATCCTGATACCTACAGCAAGAGTGTAAGACTTTGAATTTTTTTAAAATGAAAGCTACGGATAAATTGGTATTTTAAAAATTGGGGGCAGCACTAGTTCTTTTTACTACCAATGCTTGAGCATAGAGTGACTGATCATAACCCTATAAAAAAACGAAATTCTTGGATCAAAAAACTTTAAACCTACAACTTTGCACTTTAATTTTGTAAAATTTTCGGTAAAAAACCCCGGGACTCCCCATTTTCATTGGGAGATATTCCAACTCCCAAAATTTCCCGGTGTGTGGGAAAGGGGGCGCAAATGTTAAGCCCCGCCAAGGGCGCGGCCATACCTAGATACGGCCCTGTCGCTAAGACGTTTAAAAGACTATTTGCGCAATTCAACTGGTCAAGAGCGGCTAACAGGTCTTGCTCTTTCAAGCGTACATAGAAATATTCAAATTGATACTGAGGCCAGAGACAAACAACCTGAGGCAGTCTTCAATCGTTTTGCGAGGGAAAAGCAAAGAAATATTCAGTTGTTATTATAATTATTATTTTTAAAATGTTAACGGTGTTAAGTGTGTTTTTTAGTTTAACCTGATATTTTCTTTAAGTAAAACCCATTTATAAATAAAAGTTTTTTTAAAAATTTCTAATTTATCAAATGCCACTGGCCTAAAGGTACGTTTCCTATGGGGCGGCTGCCGCGCAGTGTCTGACGCAAACGGCTGACGCCAGTACACCCATTTCCTATGAAGTGTAGACGCGAGTGATGTGTTGTCAAAAAAGTACAGTTTTCTGAAAAAATGTGCGAAAACAAAAAAATATTTTTATTGGATTTACTATTAGAAGACATTGAGGACGAAGAAATTTTACTGAAAAACATGTGCAAAGAATATGAACAAGTTCATCCATTATTTAAAACCAGAACTGACGAAGGCTTTTTTTAAACTCTAATAAATAGACATTTATTGAAAGATGAAGAGAAATTAAGGCAATTTTTTAGATTAAATATTGCTTAGTTTAAATATATACTGGACTTGATAACCGATGGCTGACGCTTGACTGCCTCGAGAGGGATAGGGTCGCGGCGTCTGTAGCCGCCAGCGGTTGACGCTTGCGTCTGACGCTCGAAAAGAAACGGATAAATGAATTGTCACATGAGCAGTACTAAACGTCAGACGCTGTGCCGCAGCCGCGTGCGTCAGCCGCCCCATAGGAAACGCACCTTAACCCCTCTCCCCAAAATTTTGGTTCAGATACGGCCCTGCAATCAGCAACACAAAAAAAAAACCCGGATACAAAACATCAAAATCGGCGAAGGTGTTATTAAGTAAAAAATTCCCTTATTTTTTTACATTAGCGTAAATATATGTAAGTTTAATGGCCGGCTGCACCAACAATTTTAAGCATTGTGATTGGCTATATTGGAGATTTAAGGAATACTGAACGCTAAGGTAAACCTAAGAGGACACCTACAAAAGATACTACAGCTTATACAATGGGGACCCAAGCAGAATGTGCGACGAGGGGGAAGAAACAGCCTACCATATCCTGTGCGAATGTGAAGCATTAAATCACAAAAGGGTTCCTTAAAAATTGGTGGTGCAACCGACTATTAAAAATTCAGTACAAAAGAAAGAAAAATCAATATCCACACTGAAAAAATTGGATAAAAATTATCCGAAGTGTATAGATGGCCATTAAATCCCTATTAAACTAAACTAAACACTAAAATGTGTATTGAGAGTACTGCAAAATAGTACTAAAATGTTTGTTTCGTACATGTACAGGGTGGCCAACTAAGAATTCGAGGCACTGCATCTGGAAACCTATCCATCGAGGAGGCTTGCGGCAAAATAAATCTGAAAAATATTTTCAAGTTTTTAAATTGGTTGATAAGGGGCGTAACTGCAATCTTGAATTTTAAAAAGTGATGTTTCTGTAAATTTCGCTATCAACCTAACAAAAAATACATGATCTTTAAAGTCGAGGATAATCTGAACACTGGCGTAGCAAGAATTTTTAATTTTTTTATAACTAAAAAGTGAGACCTAAGACCCACACCAAATATATACCAGATGCTATTGGCCCCAAGGGGAACACTTTGGTAAAAAAAATCATTTTGGGATTTGCGAAAAAACGTTGATTTTTTTTATACCCGCACCCAGAGAAAATCTAAGTTTGAAAATCGATTCCTCTACTTGTATTTTTTTCGTGAATTTGATCAAATTTTATGGTCCACTTCCAAATTACGCGAAAATATCCGCATGTTTCTTGAAGTTAGAGGCATTTGAAATATATGCATAAAAATTGTTGAGTGAAAAAAAAATTAACTCGCTATGGTTTTTAAAAAACCATATAGAATTTTGCTAAACTTGGGATTTTCCGATAAAATTTATTTAAATTTACAAAAAAAACTACAAATAAAGGATTTATTTTTGAAACCTAGATTTTCTCTGGGGGTGGTATAAAAAAGCAACTTTTTTCGCAAAGGGGCCGTTCAAGTATTACGTAAGCAGATTTATTTCAATTATTTCCCCCCCCCCCGTCGGAAAAAAGGGAAAGCATTACCCCCCCCCCAGTTCGTAAACATATTGCTGGTATATGAATTTTTCTTTTAATGTCTGAGAATCCCCGAAAATGCGTTTTTCAAGCATAGACAATGTGCGGGTGGTTGTCATATGTGTAAAAATTAAATACCCCCTTAAACGAAATTTACCTTCTAGACCCCCCCATGTCATCAAAAATAAGCAAAACAAAGACCCCCCCCCCTATATTGCTTACGTAATACTTGAATGGCCCCAAATCCAAAAATGAAATTATTTTTTAAGTGTTCCCTTTGAGGCCAATAGCATCTTATATAAATTTGGTGTGGGTCCCATGTCTCAATTTTTAGATAAAAAGGCTTAAAAATTGGAAGAGGAAGTCTGTTTCCGTCTGTTTCCATGGCCTCCACGATCACCAGACTTAACTTGTCTTGACTTTTGTTTATGGTTGTGGTTAGAGGACATCTTTTTCAGACAAAACCACGCTACGACCAAAAAGATTTTTAAAAAAAACCGGATTCAAAAATGCAATTTAAAAAAAAAAACCGGGGAGAAGCCCAAAAAAATTGAATTCCCCAGTTTTGTCTACCCATGAGGGGCTGCTAGAAAGATGGAAAAAAGTAGTGGCTAGTGAGAGTAGAGGCCGACTTCTTTGGGATAGGACCTTGGCCCTTATTTCACATGGGTGTTTTTGACAGAAAAGATTATAAAATCATATCTTTTAATAATATCATAAATAATAATACATGTACATACAGAGTGGTGCGTCGCCGAGGAACCTGGAAAAACCATGAAATTTTAAGGGGGGGTTAATTTTGGGCCCCCCTGTTTTTTTAAAAAAAATTTTAAATAATTTTTTAAGAAAATCTAAAAACCCTCTGCCAATTTAAAAAAAAAATTTAAAAAACGAATCTTTTAATTTTTGTAATTAAAAAATTCCTTTTTTCGGTTCGGGAAAAACCAAAAAAGACACCAGGCACCAGCAAAAATTTGTTATAAGGCTTTGTCAAATCTGACGTACAGCCGAATACGGAATTTTTTTTTCGTTTCATCAATTTTAAACCATAACATTCGAAGAAAAGACATTTCTTTTTTTTTATAAACCCTTTTTAATTTATTGTATAAATTAAATTTTTTTATATATATATATATATATATATATATATATATATATATATATATATATATATATATATATATATATATATATATATATATATATATATATATATATATAAATTATTAAACCCATAAAATAAATAAATTAAATTTAAATAAAATAAAATAATAAAAAATAGAAAATTTAATATTTTATATTAAAAAATAAAATAAAATAAATAATTTTTTAAAAATAATAAAATTAATAAAAACTTAATTTAAAATAAATTTAAACAACCCCCCATTAAACTAAAAATTACAACGTAAAAATTTTACCTATGTTTAATTATTTGGGGAACCAACAAAATATTTTTTAGCTGGTTTGACAAAATTTATTTTTAAGAACTTTTTAAAAATGAAAGAAAAAGCATTGGTAAAGCGGTGATTGGGGTCCAAAGTATGGGTACCGTAGAAATAAATTCCGTTAAAAATTTTTCCAGGTTCCTCAACCTTGGGGGCACAACCATCCTTTTCACATTTTTTTCCCGAAAATTCTTAAGGGGGTCCAATTTGATTTTGATTTTGAGTCCAAATAATTTCTGCTGTGGGTCAATGATATGGTGTCCGATAATTCCCAGAATACATTGGTTTTTTGGGGTATTATGCCCCGTATGAACAAAGCGGTGTTTTTTTTCTTAGCTCCAATACCGGCAATTCTGGACATCTGGTTCATTATTGAGGGGGAATTACATTCATCGGAAAACAAATATTTCTTAAAAATCCTTTCGTTATTTGCTCTTTTTCCTCATTTCAAAAAAAATGCCTTTTCGCTTTCACCCCTTTTCCCTTTTTTTTCTTATGTTTTTCGAATTTATACGAATAATATTTTTTTTTTTTTTAAAGTGCGCAATGTTGTAGATGTTTATTTTTTCCTCTTGTCTACCAACCCTTTACTAACCATTTTGTTTTCCTCAACACTCAGTAGAATATTAAGATTCTGTTCTCTCTTTCTTCGGCTCTATTTTCGATACCCCCCGGGTTTAACATTTTCAATTATTTTTCGGACCTTTGGACCGAACTTATACCGTTTAATAGTTGAAAAAGGGCGGAATGGGGTTTGGTGGGGGGGTAAACTAAAAAAAATTTTAGATACTGCTCTAAAACTGTTTCCCCAAAAAAACCCTTTTTGGGTACTTTTCGTCATTGAATAATTCATATTTTTTTTAAAAAAACCACTGTCACTGAATTAATTTTTTCCCTTTGAAGGGGGAAAATTCATTTTTCTGGTATCTTTTGGTTTTACCTGAACCGAAAATTTGGTAATTTTGCAATTACATTTAATTGAAAATTCAAGATTTGTAATTAATTTTTTTAAACTTAAAAGGGTTTAGATTTCTCTTCAAAAAAATTTTCTCATTTTTTTTTTAAAAAATACAGGGGGCAATAATTGACCCCCTTAAAAAATTTCATGGGATTTCCCCGGTTCCGCTCGGGTTTTTGTACATGTATTTTTTTATGTACTTCTTGTTGATAAAGATCTTCACCCAATAAAAAATAAAAACATGTTTCAAATCAGCGGTACGAAATTACTTTAGTTGAATTAATAAACCAATTTTTGGGTTCAAGTTATAAAAACGCAGGCCTTTTAATTTTTCCCCCTGTGCCTTTCTATTATGGCATCTTTATGGCATACGAAGGTTTTAATATGGTCATACTAGGTATATAGGAAAAAGAATTCCCCCCAGAAATCTTGGTAGATATCTACTGATTAAAACGTATGAAGTGCCATTCTTTTTAAAAATACCTAATTTTTAATGGAAAACATGGAAACCTATTTATATCGCTGATAAATAAAGAATCTAAATGATTATAGGGGTATAAAACTTTGCTTTCAGATTTAAACTATTATTACGGCTTTAGGCGAGTGTAGTACGTCGGACATGCATAATAATGTTACCTTTTTTAGTACTTATTTTACAAAAAAAAAAAATTCTTAAAATACAGTAATCAAAAACTTTTAATATGTTAGTATTCTTTTTCTCAATACAATTTAAAAATAAAATAATTTGAAATAGAAAATCCCGACCCCACCCTCTAGATATAAAATAAGCTTTGTAAACAATGGGGTCAAGTGGAGCAAAACAACAAGTAAAACTGATAAGTTTTTTTCCCGTTTTTAATAATTTAAATATACGTAAGCTAAGAATAAAACTGATAACAATGAATCTCCAATTTTTAAAAAATAATGGGGCTATTGCATTTTTAGGGAGATTTTTCCCGTTACCAACAACTTTAACGAACCCCCCAAAAAGGTAATCCTTAAAATGGCCAAACAAGCAATGTGATTTTTTGTTTAGAAATATTGGAGCTTCTTTGAATTTTTTTTTCTTTCAATAGGTTTCTTCATGAGACCATCGTATGCGGTTTCTTTTAATCTTGCATGTTCAGCAACGCCAACACCAAATTTTAGTGTTATTAAAACCC